>SNQJ01S0015892.1:162643-177102 GCA_010110895.2 Picea sitchensis | reverse complement strand
CAGTCACCCAGACAATGGTACAAGAAATTTGACTCTTTCATGGTGAGCCAGAATTATACAAGGAGTGAGTATGATCATTGTGTCTACTTTAAGAAATTGAATAATGGCATATTCATTATCTTAGTGTTGTATGTTGATGATATTCTTTTAGCAAGCAAAAGCATAACTAAGATCAACAGGTTAAAGGCTCAGATGGCTAGGACGTTCGATATGAAAGATCTAGGAGCAGCAACGCAGATTTTGGGCATGGAGATATTTATTGACATGAGGAATGGTAAGATTTGGTTGTTACAACAGAAGTATGTTGAGAAGATACTTTTGAGGTTTGGTATGAACGATGTGAAACTAGTTTCAGTCCCTTTGGCTTCCCATTTTAAGATTTCTTCAAGTTTATGTCTGAGTACAAAAGTAGAAAAGGGATATATGTCTCAAATACCATATGCTAATGCAGTAGGAAATCTATTGTATGCGATGGTTAGTACAAGGCCAAAAATTTCACATGTAGTTGGGGTTGTCAGCAGGTTTATGGAAAATCCAAGTAAAGAGCATTGGGCAGCAGTGAAATGGGTGCTTCGGTATTTGAGCAGCACAAGTGATTTCTATATCACCTATAACAGTGGTCATGAGTTAGTTTGTGGATATGTCGATTCTAATTTTGCTGGTGATCTGGACAAGAGAAGGTCGACTTCAGTGTATGTCTTTACTCTTGCAGGTGGAGCTATTAGTTGGATGTCAAAGCTACAGAACATTATTGCTTTATCCACTACAGAAGCAGAATATGTAGTTGCTTCACATGCTTGCAAAGAGGCAGTTTGGTTGAAAGGTTTGTTTGGTGAGTTTGGAAGGATGCAGGACAAAGTAAAGTTACTTTGTGACAGTCAGAGTGCTATTCACTTGGCTAAGAATTCATCCTATCACTGTAAAACAAAACATATACCTATCAAGTACCATTTTGTAAGACAGGTCATCGATGACGGTGGAGTCTCTCTTGAGAAAGTGCATACAAAAGAGAACTATGCAGACATGTTCACAAAACCAGTACTGTTAGAGAAGCTACGATGGTGCTTGGCTTCTCTTGGTTTGCAGAAAAGGTGATGAATAGAAGCAGGAGCAAGGTATCAGGTTAATTGTTGTCAAGGTGGATATTGTTGGAAACGGTGACAACGAATTCATCCATGAATAAGATTTCAGATCCTATAATACGGCGTTGGTTGTAACCAATACGACCAAGTTAGAATATGGATGAGATTACATTTAATAATCAGTTTCTAATGTACATTGCTATAAATTGGTGTATGTCCGTAGAGGCTGAGAGAGTGAGGAGTGTGAACCTACTGTAATCTCCATTAGCTGAATAATAAGACAATCGATACCTATGCTTGGTGGACGTAGCCCAACTATTGGGTGAACCACGTAAATTGTTGTGTTTCTTGTCTTCATTATTATTGATTGTCTTATGTTAATTTGTGTTTCTGCATTGGCAAATTAGGACACTCTATTAGTGCATGGAGATTTGTCAAATACCATAAACTACCTATCCATCTAATTGTTTAAAAATGGAGTCCATACAAATGTATCTTTTTGTGAGTGGTGGTTGTTTTAAAGTTCTAGGATAGGATTAATAAACAATTTTATCAAATGTTGTTTTGAAATGTTTAGGTCTCTAAATTACTTTTTATCTAGCTCTATCCTATAATATTCATATATTCTAGCCCTGTAATATGAAATGTTAGTTAATTGACCTTCTACATTTGCAATGGAAGATACAATGATGTTTACTTTTTATCTAGCTCTATCCTATAATATTCATATATCCTAGCCCTATTATAAGAAATGTTAGTTAATTGACCTTCTACATTTGCAATGGAAGATACAATGGTGTCTAGGGAAATGACTAGTGAGAATGGTGAGAGCTCTTTGGCATTTCGTAAGTCTTGTACAAGGGTTCTAAGATACCTCAACCTTGCATCAATTTCCATGTTTATGTTTTTCTCTTGTGGGTTGGGGTTTTGTGTGTCTTCCTATGGTGATGTTGGGTTAGGGTTTTCTTTGGGCTCAATATTGATTAAGTGTGCTACAATTTAATAAAGGAAAATTAAATTTAGGTTTATTTTTTAATCATTTAAACAAATTATGAAATTTAAAAAAAATGAAATTCTATAAAAATACATATCAATTGAATATCATGTGAGCAGAGTGAGGGCTGATTTTGCAAGCTCTCACTTTCTTCTCTCAATTTTGCTCAATTTCGCTAAAAAAACACACAACTAGGTAGGGTTCTTTTATAAATCTTTTATAAAATCACCCCATAAGAATGCACGCAAATTCCTAGAATATGGTGTTTGGGGAAGGTCTGCCACTTTTTCATCCATCATCTTCTTGCGAACACCTTTTAGTAAATTATGACATTAGGAGGTGAATTATGACTAGTCTATGAAATCAACTCACACTATTTAGGATTATAACTTAGAAAGTTTGAAGACAACTCTCATCATCATATTTTCATTGATCGGGTTTTCAATTTTTGGTGGTTTAGTAGAATTCAACTTTTTAATTTTATTTTAAACTAATACAATTATATTTTCAACTAATCAAAATAATAAAAAAATTAATAGAAAAAATCCAAAATATTTGGAAATTTAGGTAAACATTAGATCGAATTAATATTATTGATTTTATGAAATTCTTAAATAATAGTGGTGTTTGCCACCATAAAATGTCCCTTTATCTTGGGATTGGCTAATAAGGCTACCCACCATAAAATGTCCCTTTATCTTGGGATTGGCTAATAAGGCTACCCAGAACGAATGGCCACTTACACAATTCTTTGAAATGTGGAAGAAGATTCAAACTTGGCTATTTCATAAGAAATCATTACTTTCTAAAAATATTTAGATTTTTCATTTAAAATTTTATTTAATAAATGGAATTTTGTAAATGACTATTTATAAATAGAATTTAATTTGTGTAGAAACAAAAATATTTGATACAAGTTTATAATATAAATTATGTATATTCAACTAATATTATAAATAACCTTAATCTACTTATAATGGAGTTTTTATATAATTATGAATAATCAATAAAATAAAAAATAATTTTTTTATATATATTGTAAAAATAAATAAATGGTATATTTGAAAATATATCAAACATAGAGTTTTTATATAATTATGAATTATCAATAAATAAGAATATCCTTCCATATATTGCAAAAATAAATGAGTCATATTTTTGAAAATATGTGAAACATAGAGTTTTTATATAATTATGAATTATCAATGAAAAAGAAAATCCTTCCATATATTGTAAAAATAAATTATTCATATTTTTTAAAACAGGTCAAACATAATATTATGTTTGCGAAGCAAATAACAAACATATCCTCCTGTTCATTGCAAAAGATTATTAAACAAAATGTATTAGTTAGATATGAGAACATGGAATAAACAATATTGTGTTTGCAAAGGAAATAACAAACAAGTGGAAAGATACATAAGAAATAGACATACAATGGTTTAGAATAATTTATTTTATTAATAAAATAAAAATACATAACATTTATAATGAAAGATGCAAAATAAATTAAGTAAGATTATTTTTTACAGTAAAAAAAATATAAAAATATAATGTTTATTTTCTATTTTTATTAAAAAAGTTTAATTTATAATAATTATATATATAGTAATTTAAAGGAAAAAAAAAATCCATTCAAAAAGATATAGATAGGATAATCAAATCTTATTTATATTAATCTAAAATAAATAAAAATGAGAAAACTGAAAAATACTTTAAAAAAAAATAAAAAATATGTTGACACTAATCTAATGAAGAATATATGGATAAGAAAATACTTATACAAGGTTATAGGAGATCTCCAAGTATTTTACATGTTTGATGAGATTAATGATATTTGACCAGTTTAAAATGGCATGTGTCACATTTATATACAAATGTGGGAATTTCTACAAGATTTGGTTTATTGTGATTTTTTTTTCTTTGTGCAAGATATTGGCTTGACTTGACAATGTGGAACAATGTAATGGACACACGTTTATTTGATATTCTCTCTTATGATTTGGCCCTTCTTTGATGGTACATTAGACCCTTTATTATGGTTGATTGATAACTTTGATTGCAATAAACTACTCCAATAGGAGTACTACATTGTAACAATGTAATGGACACACGTTTATTTGATATTCTCTCTTATGATTTGGCCCTTCTTTGATGGTACATTAGACCCTTTATTATGGTTGATTGATAACTTTTATTGCAATAAACTACTCCAATAGGAGTACTACATTGTAAAGAGATAAGAGCTATACATTAAAGATAAGATGAAATCCTAAGTAGGGATAGGTGGATGTTTCTGTAGGGAGGATAACCATGGTTATTATTCTAAAATGGATCATTATACATTTTGATATTATTTTTGGTACTTATAGGAAGGATAATTAGAAGATGTTTACTTAGAGTGGCCATTTCGAGGGTTGATTCCAAAATCCAATTAGTGCTCGATAAAAAATATGTCTGTATGGCTCTCAAAAATAAATGATCTTGGGTTGAAAAAAACCATAATCAACATAGAAATCACTCCTATAATTAGTACATATTAAGTGTTCTCCAATTAGATAATGAAGTTTGTGTCTATATGAGATAGTTATTTTCTCTAGAAGTTGGGCTATGCTTTGACTACCTCAAAACCAAGTAGAATCCATGTTAGCTCCATAACTCAAATATGTGGACCTAGCCATGTATGCAATTTGAAGGATATGATATAAAATGGATCAATAAATGCACTATCTATATGTATACATAAATACATGCATGTATCTATTTTGCATAATTGTATGCTCTTAAAATGTTGAGTTATCTCCATAGCCCATCTATTTTTTTCTTCAAGAGTTATATTCCCTTCTTTATAGTATCCCTTCAACAAATAAATTACCAACTTTGATTTCCCATTCATTTTGAGCACATAAATCATGGAAGTAAGATCTAGTCGGATGAATGTATTGAATCAATGAAAAACTTATAATAGAATTACAGGGCTACTAGACAAGGGACAAGAGATTATTAAGCCATGAACAGATTGAAAAATCTATTGGGGTAACCAACACCAAGAACACAAAGGGATTGGTAATCAATGACGAGGATGAAAACTATCCTATGGCTATGGATAACCATTAACAAAGAGGAAACTTAAAGAACAATGCAAATATTTCCTTAGAGTATCCTACAACAATTTTGACATAAATACCAATTGGTTATGAGGGACTTACTTAGCAAGAATAATTTGGATGAAAACTTATCTCAAATTGTAGAAACCTTGGGGGATCTTAATAGTCCTTAATATGAAAACTATAAAATGTGTGGCGATATTTTTTGTAAAATATTCAAATTTATAAGGATTCCATATAGTTTCTATAAAATTTTGGCTATTTTTAAGGTAGAATAATTTTATTCTATATAATTGGGGCGAATATTGGCGAATTGTTGTTTGGGAAAAACCATGGAAAATTAGCCCATGGCCGAAATTTAGCCCCTAAATTTTCCTTGCCACTTAGTTTTCATATTTAGTTGGAGATGAGCCTCGAAATTTTTCCTTGCTTCAATCCTACTTGCTCATGTCCAGGCTTGCAAACCTACACACATAAAAGTAAGACCTTCCTCAAACAATTGGTAGAAACAAAAAGAAATGTGAAATAACTACTCTAACTAACTCTTAACACGTGAATTAGAAACACAACTAAATATTGAAAAGAGATCAAATTGAAAAAAAAAAACTTATCATTTACGGGAGGGAAAAAAGAGAGATGTTCATTTTATTGAAACAACAACGATATATGAAATGTATATATGACCTTGCTATTGAAATTGTCTATAATTGTCATTCAGATTCCTCCATCGCCAAGCCACTTAGGACTACTTAAACTCTTTCTCTCTTCTCCACATAGCTATGAGGTATATCAAGTTATCTTAGGCCTCACAACAAGCATGGGAGATGAAAATTTCATGAAATAGGGATTTCCTGGGAGATGAGGATCATAAAAACTATAGGAATATGATGGCTCTAACTACTTAGTCTAGAGGATAACTTTGATATAAAAATAGTTCTTGTAACATTCTCCTTCCATTAGGCCTCTTTTATACCATTTCAATATGGTTGAGACCATTTTTCCACGAGTTTTAGGGAGTTACAAAATTAGTTTTCATGTAAACCCCACTCAAGAGTGCATAATTTTCACATTTTTTTAAATTTTATTTTAATGATTTTTAAAGGAACTCAATCATTTTCTAAAGGGAAAGGGTGAGTATGTATTCCTTTAATGATCCATAAGTGTGATTTGATTTCCAAGAAGACTTTTTTAGCAGAGTTCTAAGTGGGCCCAAGAAGCCAAATATGGATATGAGGTTTTATCTCTCTCCTCACTTTATTTCATTTTTCATTAGTTGCATTGTGCATGGGTACCTAACATGGCCTCTGCTTTTGGGACCCATTCAATATTTATACTCCCTAGTAGTGTTCAGGGGGGTGTTGGAGATATTACACACACCTAGGATTTTGCTTTCATTTTATTTTCCTTAGTTTATTTGGCTATGTTGAAGGTCCTTTAGTCTGAGAGATTATCCCCTCATTGAGGTTATTCTCCCCTAGACAAGGGTGCCACATACCTTCTAGTCAACTCTCAGTTACCATTCAGTTAGACTAGTTGAGTGAATTGTTGCATACATGTAAACTTCGATTTTATCACCAAGTGTTGCATGCTAACTTTGGAATCATCACTAGTAATGCGCACGTACATTTGGATAATCAGCAGTAAAGTGCATTCCACATGTGTGAGTGATGTCCTCCTCATTTCACTCATGTTTGGCTAGTTAACTAATGACAACATGGCTAGTTAACTAGGACTAGGTGGCAATTGACTCCAGTGACTTCCAGTGTGTGTCAGATCTCTCTAGAACACTCCTAATCCACATTAGTTGACTACTATGGTGAGTTATTTGTGTGATACCGATTATATCCCTTGTATTGTATCATTTCTTTCATTCGGTTAATAGAAATTCTTTCATTATTACCTCCATTTTTATCTCTGCTCTTCACACCATTGCATATTGTGTATATTTCATTGTTAACTAGATATTTTATGTAGGTATCTCAGAAAATATACACACCACACCCTAATATTTCTTATATTATTAGATTCACGACCAAAACTACATCCATAAATTTTGAGGTGCATTGACATGTCGAGAAAAATAATTTATTAAATTTAATTATCAGTGTGCTTATTATGTAATCACGCATTGATTACAACGCCTTCTTACTTTTCCAAGTGCACCAATAAAAACAAAAAATTTATATCAATAAAATACACTGAAGCCCTTCAATATATCATAGCATCACAAAGGGTGCCTCCTAATATTATGTAGACTAGCAAAAAATAACATATTTGTTTTTATTATTTGGCTTCAACAATGTTCTATATATGAATGGATGCACCAATCATGGTACGCCCATGCATTTTGAAATGCACCAACAAGTGTGGAAATATTTAAATTATTTAATTTGATTATTTATGTGGTTTTGATGTATGAGAGCACTAATTATCATTCAAACGTACATTGATAAATGGGAGAAAATTTATATTCTAAATTTAACTTTATTTTCTGCTTGGTATATATTGAAGCATTGATAATGGTGCCTCTCTACATTTTATAGAGCACCGAAAAGTGTGGAAATTTATATTGTTAAAATTGCACTCAGTAGTGCACTTACAATATATAGGAGTATTGGCAAAAGTGCAGGAATTTTGTTATTTTTGGGTTTCAACATTTTTCTCTACTTGACTAGATGCACCACATGTGGTGCACTCTATTAATAATAAGGACCCTTTTCATTAGTAGGTGTGAGTGAAATAGATTAAGTACAATGTTATAAAGCCAACTTTTAAATTTTAAACCACAAAAAAAGTAAATGAAGAGATAACAATTAATTCTCTTAGAGGCTCTTTCCTACCGAGAAGGAATGGTTGTTGCATGGAGAAAAAATGAAAATTCGATATTATTTTGAAAGATTTTAAAATGAATCAAATCCATCGAGAGAGTGAAAGAATTGAGAAACTTGGAAATATGGTAGGATCAACAATACAAACGGTGTGTGTGTATTTAACACTATCTGAGTTTAACTTATCACATTGGTATAATTCATATATATAAGGAGTTATGGGTTCCCCTTTTACTTGTTATTGCTACTGTGTTTGTTGTCAAGATTTTTCTTGCAAATTCAAGGTTCAATTTCAACATTTCTTGTTAATTCAAAGCCCATGTTAACAATTCTTAGTTGTTTTTGTTTAGCATTTCTTGTCAACTCAAGGCTCAACTTTGGCATGATTTATTTGTTTCTTTTAACTTTCTTTGTGAATCCAAGGTCTAGCTTAGGCATCATTTTAAATTTTCATTGTGAACTCAAGCCCCCTCTTCAACATCAGTTGCACATATTTTTTGGATTACTTGATGGAAATTGCAAGGTATCCTACAGAGAAAGATTCAAATAAGCATCTCTCCATGACCAATGTTTAAGAAACTCAAGAGTGTTCCTCCTAGTACATATGGAAACAAGCAACTCTACCCCTACTATGCCAACTTCAAAATATATAGAAACATAGTCAACTTCCTTGGATATAGTTATTGTGATTTCAAGTTTCTAGTGTTTCTAATAATATGTATATCCACTATTTATTTTTATAATAAATAAGTTCTTAGTAGTGTTTGGTACTATAACAACATTGGAAAAGGTAGAGTGAGACTTGGAGTGTGATGCTTTTGGAGGATAAAAGAGGGAGGGAGGAAAATGTAGCTCAACCCTCATAACTGTGGAGTATTTGTATTTATAATTTCAAGTTCCATTCCCTCTTATTGATTAGTAATTATTAAAACATGATTCTATTCTAGCCACCCTTCACTAAAGGGTTAATAATTAACTAATTTAATTGTTTCCTTTCACTAAATGGTTAGTAATTGATTAATGTATCACAAGGGATTGATTTTGTGATACAATATATACACGCATTGCACATTAGAGTAGTGTGTGCATTCTTTAATAAACTTGTAAGGCATAATTTACCATAAGATGGGATTGGTTTTTAATGTTGTTTTCTAGTTGCAAAACTGCTCATTTATTTAATTCCACTTCAAGACCAAAGTAAACTAGGAAAGAACCTTTTTTATTCCTCTTAAGTTTTTGTTATTTTCTTCCTCTTGTAGTGTGAATTGCAGGTTACTGAAAAATGTGTATGTCTTGATCCGATAGTGTGAATTGTGGATTAATACAAAATGTCAACGACTCGCCTTCTAACTTAAGAGATGTTTTGCAAGTCCTAAAATGAATTGGGACTATTCATGTTGTCATAGAACATCCCTTAATGTTATTTGTTTCTTATCTTCTCAAGATTAGTATCTTATTTTGTTTCCAATTTTTGAACCACGAAAATGTGATAATTGTCTAGAAATATCAAGAAATTTCACTCCAATTAATATTTTCACTTGGAATGTTACTAAATAATATTAAAAACAATTACCTAAATTAATTTAGATGTTTTAAAGTATGGCTTAAAACACATATTTTGTATCCGAATCAACAAAATTTGCAATACATTATAAAAACAAACATTCTAACAACATCCCTTTATAGAATTAGTAGAAGCCATTGGACAAGATTGCTTAGACATCCTCTTATGGAGACATCCTCATATATCTCTTCTAACTTTTGTTACCTTTCATTGAAAAAAACCTCTCCATATATATAGATGTTATGTGGTTGTATTTTCAATATTCATTCAAATTATGCAAATATTTTATTCCATGGATTTTATGTACTTGAACCTTAGTAGTGTGCTGTTATGCTAGATCTACATATCATATGGCCTTTAGTGTAAAGGGATCAAATGATAAAGCTAGATGCAGGGAAAGATACGAGGAAGGTCACAAAAGAAAAGTTAAAGATATAATAATCGATGATGTCAACAACAAAAAGACCAAAGTGAGTTGTAATTACATACTTTATGATTGATATATAATATTGAAAAATCTATATTTTCATTATGAGGAGTCACATTTATAATTCTAATAATTACTTACTATATCCTATTTTATGTTGTAGAGCATCTTGAAAAAAATATGGAGCATTGCTAAAGAGTATAACAAAAACAGAAAGTCTCGGATTGAGTTACAACCAAAGTCTGAGATACAATTACTCTAACATGTAACATGATACAATTTATCTTACATTTTTCAATGAAATTAAAGTATAATTGAATCTAATATCTTACATTTTTCATGGTACTTATTTGTTCTATGACATGCATATTAATGTTTGAGCATAGGGCATGAAAATGAAGATTTATGCTAAGATAATACAAATAAAAGGCTTTTGAACTAGCATGATGATGGAAATGGGGAGGTTTTAAAATTTGAAATTTGGAAAATTTCTCATAGTCAAGAAATTTTTAACACTATCAAGAGGGAAACTTGTTTAAAAGAAAAAATAATAGAAATTTCATATTAGGTGAAATATGTTCAAGTTGGTCTTGTTTTTAGCCACTCATGTTTCTAGTCATTTACGTTTTATATTTCATTCATCAATTGGAATATATTATATTCTTCCACACTAATGATGATGAGAGTGATTCAAACGAATAAGAGGGTATTGACAACTTTTTAACCTATATGTTTTTATTACATTTTTAAAGTTATTAATTTTTTATTTGATTGAACTCAAGTTCATTTATTATGTATTTACAAAGTGACGAAGAGGAGGGTTTAGAAGGTGAGGAAAAAATTGGCAATAGTTCAATCAACTTCATTTATCGACTTCTGATGTCAAATCCATTTCATTTCCTTATATGTGGAGATCTTGTTTCATGATATGTTGCATAAAAAGTTGGCATTTTCATGGGGTGGTAGTGTTCCAGTTATTTACAAGTAGAAAAAATAACATGGTTTTTTTAGATTTATTTTAAAATTTCACCATTGTGTTGAATATAAATGGTTTTTTTATTTCATGGCATGGAATTGATTGAATGTTATTGTGATAAATTTTCTAATTGAGTTTATGGATACATGGACTTTTTCTTTCATGGTGATGAAAATGACTAATGTTAGTGTGCTAAAATTTCATAATTGTATTTATATATACATGTTTTTTTCCTTTTGATTAATATGTTGTAAAATAGATGCATAGTAATCATCAATCTCATTAATATTTAAATATTATAAAAATTGTAATATAAACAATAATAATAATTGAATTAATACATGATTATAATTGTAATAATAAATAACAATTTAATAAATAAAATAATTAAATTACTCATATGAAAATAATTAAATAATTAATAATAATGACAACGTAATATTTGGCATATATGTGACACTAAAATGATGAAATTTCAATAGTGACACAATGATAATATGATTCAATTTAATTGAATATGATGCATCTTTGACACAAAATAATGTAATTTTTACATATATTTAATGCTAAAATGACAAATTTGATGTAACATGATTTAAATATGATTCTGACGTGACTCAAAGTTATGAAACGCAATGCCACTATGATGCTAGTTCAAGACGCAAAAGTTTAGTACTTTGACACTTGTATAACACTAATACAACACCCAAGTGAATAACAATGATACAAAATTGAAATATACTGATGTTAATGAGACTCCAACGCAAAGTCATATTGGGACTATAAGGAACTCCTGGTCCTATGTAATAACTTTTGCATGGGCACCAAATGACAAAAAGGCTCTGACTAGGGTACCCATGTTTGGTAAGTCTCTACCACTTAATAACGACACTTCTAGTAGCAGTGAGAAGGTTCTGTGTCACTAAGAAGTGGGTTTGTACCTAGGGTGTATGAGTCATGGTCATAGGATGATGCAAGAATGAAAAGTGGAGTGAAAACCTATCCTATATGTCAGTGAAAGAATATACCTGCGAGAGGCACAAACGGGCGATATAATGTTGGAAATTCGTAAAATATCCTAGACAAAACTACTAAAAACCAAGTCTTTCCACTGCGAAATTAGTCCATAAGTCAAAAAATAGAAAAGAATAGGGTAAAAATATACAAAGTGGGTAAAAATGTTCTTTTAATAGTAAAAATAAGAAATTTTACCATACCATTTGAGTTTTTCACCCACATAGTGCTTTTGAGGCCATTTTACTCACGATCTTCCGGTGGCGATTGTGGGAGCTATGACCAACAAAATCATAAACCATCTGGACCAAGTAAGTGCCCATCCCATTTACTTCCATTTCAATGAGTTACATTTAAGTTTTAGTCCCCTTTTTTTGAGTATTAGAGGTCATTACATAGAAACTAGGGTGTACACGGGTGACATATCATCGGGTCTCATATACGACCCCATATATGTGGGAAAAGCGAAGCATGCACGCGTATATGAAGCCCTATACATGACTATCATAAGGCTAGCCCGCGTATAGGTCCATAAACAAGTTTTTGAAGGGGATTAACTCAAAAATTGATCTTCCCATTGAAAGATGGTTGTTGAATGGAGGGAAAGGGAGGATGAGGAGGTAGATGCATCGGTAGCAAGAGATGTTGTAACATCCTCGGCCCTCCAGAGACCGGGTAATGCTACCACGTAGAATATACACTTATATGATATATATGCATTTTAATGAATTTAAAACACTTAATCACGATAAATACATAATTACTACTACCAGTTCAGAATCATTGAAACTAATTGTAATTCAGATACGCAATGGAATACATGATAACCTTCAAGCACCACAAAACATGCATAAAATACATAATTAAGCACAACAATGATACTTGTCTTTTAGCTGGAGTAAATTCACCAACTGCGTGAAAACCTTCCATGAACCTCCCAACCTTATACCACATTGCTCATCACTCTCAGCAGTAGGTCACCCCCGAGCCGGGACTAAACTCCACTGGGCAAGGGAATTCTAGGCTTGGCAAGGAAAATAACGAAGTTGCAGAAAGCAACAGGAAGGATATTTTATCCCAGGAGCCATTTACACCCACAACCCACAGACCCTCATTCCCCACATGCCTGCTCCACCCTAGAAGGATACACCTTCACTAATCCAAGTCCATCGGCTAGTACACCTCCCTTACCTTGGGCTTCAACAACAGGTTGGACCAGAAGTCTTAGAGTACTATAGCTACTACTAGACTCCCTTCCAGGAGAACTCACTTCCCAACAAACTCTCTCACCTGGGAGAGCTTCTCACAGGCCTGACAACCTACCTCTTCAACCAATCTTCGACTCAGCTACATCCGGGTACAGGTAACAACAATAGCCACAGGGAAAAACAGGTATGAGCACCCAAAAAGACAACATCCTAATGCTAAGTCACAACATGGCTCAGGTGACTACAACTGCGTCAGGCTTCACAGGAAACATGGATCAATCCCTCGATTTTCAATAGTTTCAGGGTGACTAACCTCACAAGAGTGCAGACGCAAAGATGAAGGATCTCAAAACTCGTCCAGACACAAGGATGGGAGTCACACAAAATGGGAAGCAAACCCCTAACATGATTTGACTCACGGGTTACCAATTCTAGAGATCTGTGATGGATGCCCTCGGTTCACGGTTAGATAGTGGATGGAGAATTGCAAGAAACCCCCCAAGACGAGATGACGCTTCAACTTTAACTGCATGCGCCCATGTTGACACCTGTCTTCCTGGAGCTGCATGTGTTCCATTTATCCTACATCCCCCTTTCTAGGAACTCAGGATAACAAAAACATATCATGTTCACCTTAGTCTTCAAGAATTAATATTCAAATATTATTCCTCTAGAGGTAAGCCCCCTAGCTTAGCCCCTAGGCCCAAATACTTACCCCCCTCCCTTCCTTACCCTACCTAGTGGAGCTTAGTCCCCCATAACTCTTCTTTGTGGTCGGTCTACACGCAGCGATGCTTATTTTTTTATTAATGATTTTGCATAATTACATATTGTTATAACCCTAATTTGCACCATACATGCTTACCTGGCATCAAGCCATCTTAGATCCCTTCTTTGCCAAAGAACTACTGAACAACTCTTTAAAAAACCTCTTTTATAAGGGTCCATGCACCCTACTCTATTACTGGACACGTGTACATGCTAGCTGACCTAAAATAGCCCGCGTGGACTGACAAAAGCACGAAAAAAGGAAAGTTGCTGACGGAACACACAGCTTTGGGTGAGTTAACTGAATCTTCCGGCCATGCATGGTTGAGGGTTCGCCCAAATACCTATCTTCTTCTAGCCTATAAAAGAAGGGTTAGGGGTCCTATTTGGAAGAGGAGAATAAGAGTAAAGAAACTCTGCCCAATTGCACATTCCCATTGTCCCAACCCTTTAGCCATCCTTGTGCAAAGAGAGATACAAAGCAAAGAAGT
>SNQJ01S0015892.1:126235-156521 GCA_010110895.2 Picea sitchensis | reverse complement strand
CCTCCCAGAGTTAAGCAGAATCGAAGCAGGGGAATTCACTTTGACTATGACTAGAGATAGGTCTTGTCCTATCAATCCTTTGGCTACTCGTGTTGTTTATGCCAAGGGTAATATGGAAAGTATCGCTGAAACAGTACCTATAAATCTCTCCAGAACCCCTGGCGTCGTAGACAATGTTTTCGTTGGAGCATACTGCTCCCCCGAGGAGATACCTGACATCGACCCACAAAGTGTCGATCATGAGCTAACTTTGTTGATTTTCAAGCTCACTTTGAGATCCGAAAGCAACATCTGGCGAGACTGCATTTATGCTTTTCAATCTCATCTAGATTAACTGAGAAAAGTAACCTCTACAGGTCTTCTTTTAATCCCTTTTCAGACCCTCTAAACATGAAAAGATTTCCAAGCGATCTTGTGGCCTTTCACACTCGTTAAACTGAAATTTGAAGTCACATCTGTCCGGCGGTAGTTTACCCCTTTTTCAGTTCGTACGGTCAACTATATGAACAAGTATACTCTATGGAACTTCAGTTCTTTAGAAGAGTACTCTCAGGTATAATTTTATCCCTTTTTCAGGCCTGAGGGACTAAACTTACGAAAAAGGAACCCCCACGGAGTCCATAGTTAAGCTCTTTTCAGACTCCCTAAAATTGAAAAGATCGTCAAGTGACCTTATTCTTTCACACTCGTTAAACTGGTCCAGAAGAACATTCTTGACGAAGTCCATAGTTAAGCTTTTTTCAGACTCCTTAAAAATGGAAAAATGGTTGAGTGATCTTGTCCTTATCACACTCGTTAAAATGGTTTTGAATAGACGTCTTGTCGGTGCTAGTTTACCCCTTTTTCAAACTGACTGGACTATCTTCGAAAAAGGTACCCCAATGAAGTCTCCTTTTATGTTTTTTCAGACTCTCTAAATATGAAAAACTACCGAGCTTACCTTCTCTGGGCTCGTTAAACTTACATCGAAGGACGTTACCATTATGTGTTTTATTAACCGTGTTTGCATACCTTATACACCAACCTTGTAGTAGTTTGCTTCTGCGTCTTAACACCCTTGGCCCCCAAAGGATTTTTCCCAAGTATCATTATTTTGAACATTAGTCGTGTCCTTGCGCCTTGAACTTGTATGTTTGTCACACTCGTTCCTCCATTGTAACGTAACATTCCTTTATTCTTTTTTCCAGAATTATTGAAAAAGAAAAAAAAATCAAATATACCCCAAAAAGAGGAAGGGAAAAGTATTTTCTTTATTGGCAGCATAATGAGTCGCCCTTGGATAAAGCACATATGTCCATTTGTTAGTCAAACTATGGGATGTAATACGACCTTAGGAAGTTGTTTTCGCTACATAGAGTTGTGTCCTCCTCCGTTTGGTTATTCTTCCAAACATATGGAGAGTTTGTGTTGCCTCCTGCTTCACAAACTTATGATTAATGCCATGTTGCCTAAGTCTCATATTTTGTCATGCTGTTGTCCAAGGGAAGTTTCTACCAAGCCTGATTCGGCCCCTCTGCAATTTGTCTCTTGCCCTCATACCCGACCATCTTGAATGTCCAATCATTTCCTTGTTCAAAATCAATGAAGCCTTCAGTCTGATCATTAATATTATCCATTCCATGACCGACGAGGCGTTGAAGACCTCTGGGTAGTGAAGTCGTACACTCATATTACAATCCTACCTTGATTTTTGAAGATTTTGAAGTTGTTGCTCGAGCTCTGAAGATCTCATCTCCGGCCATCAGGCTGTATCAGCTTCTAGAAGATGGATACTTTATATGTATATCTTTTTGATTTCGAGATATAGCTCTGCTGTGTATTGTTTGCGACTACACTTTATATAGTTATTTGACATGGATCTACAGTTTATTTGATTGGTAGCCATGATTCTATTTTATCCCGAGCATGGGTATGCCCACCTCAGTGAGACATTTGTTATTTTGCAAATGGCGCCTCCCGGTTCCTGGTCCCTGGGATCACTTGTTCGGCACATCAATAAAGATTGGTAATGTATTTCAGCCATCAGATGCTCTTCTGACCTCACACATTAGTGGGCATCTGTTATAACCCTAATTTGCACCATACATGCTTACCTGGCATCATGCCATCTCAGATCCATTCTTTGCCAAATAACTGTTGAACAACTCTTTAAAAAACCTCTTTTATAAGGGCCCACGCACCCTACTCCATTACTGCACACGTGTACATGCTAGCTGACCTAAAACAACCTACATGGAATGACAAAAGCATGAAAAAAGGAAAGTTATCGATGAAACACACAGCTTTGGGTGAGTTAACTGAATCTTCCGACCATGCATGCCCGAGGGTTCTCAGAAATACCTAGCTTCTTCTAGCCTATAAAAGAAGGGTTAGGGGTCCTATTTGGAAGAGGATAATAAGAGTAAAGAAACTCTGCCCTATTGCACATTCCCATTGTCCCAACTCTTTAGCCATCCTGGTGCAAAGAGAGATACAAAGAAAAGAAGTTGGAGGACATTTGAAGAGGAGCCCAGGATCAGGATTCGTGGAGCAGTGGTCGGTCTCGACATTGTAAGTTGATTCATTAAAGTTAATAATAAATAAATTCTTTTCCCGTCCCACTATATGAGTTCTTCATAAGTTCAGTAAATATATGTTTGAATCTCTAACCCATTAGTCTGTAGGTAAAATGCATGTGTAGTTTGTTGCTTGTTTTGTATGCAGGACAACCTTGGGAGGAGAGATGCTAACAAGTGATCAAGCATGAAGAAGGATCGACATCGACCATCTGGAACAAGGTATGTTGGTCTAACCATGTATTTGCTGAAAATAAATGGGGATTAGGTCTGGGGACGAAGGTAGAAAGTAGGTTTCTTTTGGTGATATCGGCATGCATAATATAATCCTATTTTCTAGTTCGTAGGGGGATTTCCCACCACAACACATATACAAAACAGGCTCCTAGCCTTAGCATCCTAGGCTCCTGGCTTAATCATCACATAATCATCCTAGCTTATTATAGCTCGGCTCACCAACCTAATAAACATGTTTTCAATTCATATTTACAACTGGGGCTCTACCGGGGAATATTACAATCTCCTCCCCTTATTTTTGCACTATCCTTAGTGAAACTTGTTTATACATATATAATTCAAAAATTCTTCAAAAAGCTCCAAGATTTAGCTATTGGAAGCCCATTATCCACCTGGTGCTCTGCTTTCAAACACCAATTTTGGTGTTCCTTCTGTAGGTGAAACTCAATTTCTCTATTCCATAGGGTTTCTTTAGGAAAACATTTAGCTCATTGATCCTTGTTACATTCTTCAATTAAACCTCATTGAAAGCACCGACCGATTGTAGATCCACAACGTCACACCCAACCTTAGATCTCACTGTTGATAAAATCTTAGTAGGGCTATGACTCCACAGACATAAACACTCTTCTCCTACACCCATTCGTTCGGAAGCAACATTAGAACATATATATATGTGTGTGTGTACAGGCAATTCGAATAACATTATAAACTGTATACAAGATACACACCATACAATGAATAGAGAATTGATACTTATCTTTTGATTGAGAAGACCTTCCACATCAACATGGTCTAAACCAAGGTACTAAACCTCAACAACACTCCAACCAACGGTCTCTCATTCCCCACATGCATGTCCCACCCCAGAAGTGTACGCCTTCACTGTCACATAGTCCATCGGCTGCTACACCTCCTTTTCCTTGGGCTTCAGCGACAGGCCGGACTGGAAGTCTCAGAGCACCGTGTCTCGAGGGGTTCCAACTGCCCTCAGAGGTCTCCAATCAACATCTTCTTGAGATACTCTTTGTAGTCAACATTCTAAATTTAGTCAACATCATCTCATCTGCATCACCCACATGCAGTTATCATGAGAAAACATAAAATAATTCATTTAGGAACTCCAACTTAGTTCAAAAAGGAATTCAATTTTTTTCAAAAAACATGAAATTCCATTTCATAATTCTTATTGGTTGTTGCCATATTAGGATTGCAACCTTCCTTGTGCGTTTCCACAAGCACCAAGCTGCATACCATTTTCCTGCAAGGCTTCATCTTGCGTATTGCCAACAATTGTTAGTATTTCCTGTACATCGTAATTCAATTGCAATATGTATAGAACCAAATGCAATGAACTTAGAATTGTCTGCATCTAGAAATTCATTCATGATTACTAAACAATTTAATAAAATATAATGACTCGTCATTCTATGCATATGCATGTTCATAATTAATAATAATAAGTTCATTATTTCTTCTTCTGAACAAGAAAATTTCCTGTAGTCAATTCTCATGCGACTACTTGACTTGCAACTTTCTTGCTGCAATGTTTAACACCTTCCTGAAATGTCCTCAACTTCATGAGTTAACAACATTTCAGTTGTTAGTAACAATGATTTCCATGCAATAATATATATGCACGTACTTACAAAACATATTCAGCCATTGCATTTAGTATACAATTTTGTCACTTATTATGCATGAGTGCAATTCTCAATGAATAATTAATCAGTGCACCTTGCATTGGATTACATAATGCTCTTTATCTCAGTCATGTATCTCACCATCCATAAGTTGGAATTATAGCCAATGTGTTGCCACATTCTCCACACACCTCCTATTGTCTTCCCAATTAATTGAATGACTTCCTTTTCGACCCGAACACTACACCAAGAATATAATTATGTGGTGTTCATTAGTGTTAGAAAAAAGGTTGCAGCCCAAGTTTTATTTAAAGGCAGGAAGCTTTTAGTACCTGTGTGGCTCATAACCTTTCCATATCTGTACCTTGACATATCCAACCATGTCCTAGTCTCATACATGACTAGCTTACTAGAATTCATTCCTATAACAAGTTATTATCTTTTAATTCTTTGGTTATTCCCCCATAGTCAAATTAACATGACATTATACTATGTTACTGTGTGCATTCAGAAGCTTAAAAAGATTTGAATTAATACAAGCCTCCAGCCTTTACCACATCCAATGGCATCCATTCAATAATATAATCATGTGATTTTATAAAATAAATCTGGCTAAGGAAATTCTTACCTGAATTTCCTTTCAGCAATTATGCAAAAAGAGTAATAAAACCTCATACCTGCATGACTGACATTAATAAATTTTATACTACTTGAACGTTTGATGGCATTAGAAGATTTCATGCTTCTTTTATCAAACTTATAACCAACACTTCAGCTCTTTGTTGCTTCCCTCCTTATGAAACAACATCACCAACAACACTTGCAAACATGCAATCATTCTTTCCTCTTGCTGACCCAACAAGTCGTAACATACTTGCTGCCACCGAAATTGCAGCAACTTCCTTCTCCCTATAAAACTTTTCCTTGTTGATCCCAAAAGTCTACAATTCTTCTTGGATTCCTGGATCTTCCTGTGCTCCCAATGTGATCATTGTGCATGATTATTCCTGCCCTGAGCACTTTCGATGTAGTGCCCCCACCTCAGCGGGGTTGGCTGACCTCCCGGTCAATGGATCTTCAAATCTTCGAGCTGGAGCAGCCCTTTGGGTCCCTACTAGAACCTCCATGAAACAAGTCCACAGGTCCTTTCATGAAACCTCACCCGCGCGAACTAGTGACGAGTACAAGCTTCCTCTACATGACCAATGACTATGACCACATGCCTATCCAAAAGGCACTTCGCAACTTCATGATATCATAAGTTAGCTCTCCTTGTTTTCCCCAAAGTCCTGTAACATACTCACGACGAGGCTAAAAATAAATAAAAAATTTGTCCTCCTTATAGGAACAAATCCTCTCTCTCTAAGGGTTCTAATTTGGAAATTCCAGGACTTAGCCCAACCCTTCGGTCAAGATTCTCTGATTCTCTAAGTCAAACGAGACTTTGAGACCTTGATAGTCTCACCTCTTAATCAAACACAGACCCTTTTGGCCTCTGGTGCAGGTCTTACGATACCCAAGACCTTCTCCTTCGTGCTTCAACGAAGTCTCGGAGCTGGCGTTAGCCCCTTTTCTCTTGGCCCTTCCTTAGATGTGACCTTGGGTGATGACCTCATGCAAACACATGATTGGGGGCATGACCAAAGGTGGTTTAAAACCAAACTACTTTTTGGCCCGCAATTCTCCTCAAGCCTCCACATGTCCTTTCTCCAAATCCATGGTCTGGATTGCGCCTGCCCTCAAATTTTTAAAGTTCGCACACCTCCAATCCCCGCAATTCTATGGGACCGTCAATATCATGATCTTGACGGTGTATCTAAATGGATGGATCAGATCTGACCTCTTTCAAATCAACGACTATGATTTGTTTCAAAATTCCGGACTTCAAAATTCTCAAGTCTCAAACTTTCATTTCTTCTGTACGTCAATCTTCTAGAGTCGACGATTTGCAGACACCTGTCCTTCTCAATCAGTGGCTCTTCCTCCACTTCAGGGATTTGACCTTTCAACTATATCAATGGTCCTACAGCCCTTTTCTCAATCAACGGTCAAGATTTCCTTCGGGTCTTCGGACTTCTGAGATTTCAAATATCAACTTCACTTGCCCTTGAAGTATGTGGAATCCTGCCGCATGTCCACTTGAATCAGATGGCTAGGATTTCTTCGGCTCCCATCTCCTTGGGTATTCGCTCCATGTTTCCTCTGAAGGGTTCTTCCTCTGAATTACGTGGATCCCTGCCATGTATCCTCTGAATCCAACAATTCAGATTCACTTCACACTTTTCCTTTTTCAAAGTTTAGATTGCTCTCCCGCAATTCTTCCTATGTCCGAGTCCTCGAACTCCCAGATCCACTTCCGCCTGTCAATCTTGACGATGGATGGTTCTGATGACTTCAAAATCTTAGGACTTCGTGACTCGACTCTCCTGTGAACCTAAAAGAGTTAAGTCTCATGCACTTTCCTTGGGATCCAATGGCTATTGGTCCTCGTGCTCAGATCTGATGGACAAATCTAATCTCCTCATTCTCGTGTTCATTCTGTATGGATGTGAAATTTGACAGACAAATCTCTTCCTCTGTAGCTGATCTGACGACAGTTGTCACTCCTCTTCCTGAGCTTTCTCTTTCTCCTGAAATGGAAAATATTCTAAGTGTCAAGTCTTCGACCTTTGATCCTTCTATGAGTCCTTGACTTTGGGTCTCATCTGCATTTTTGAAAACACTATCCTTTATGAGCTTCTAGACTTGGGATAAGTCCGACTCTTGTGCACCCTTTGCACTATCTCCTCTAAGCTTCTTGAACTTGCTCAATCTCCCAAGGGATTCTACCCTTCTGTGTCTTCCAAAATACTTTCTGGTGCCCTCCTGGCATGTTTTGCGCTCATCCTCATGCACTTTTGAACTTGAAACAAGTTTGTCTCTATGCGCATTCCTTGCGCTTTGACTAGCCTCGAGATGGTTTTCTTTCAACACTATGTCCAAGTGTTGGCCTGGTGCACTCCTTGCATAGGTCTTCCTTCATAGTTTTCAACAACTGTGTGAGTGTCTCCTAAGTGCTCTGTGAAAATTTGATTTGTTTCTGACACTCATTGAACTCTGCAAACACAACAGGAAGTCAACCCAAATTTGTCAGGCCATTATTCCTTAACAAATCCCATAGCATTCATAAACCAATCTGATTTATGAAAAGGCTTAGATTTCAGTTTCCTTCCAAGCTCCTCTCTGTTATGTAATAATTTTCAGGAACAAGCCCCTTTCTCTCAGTCCCCAATCCATGTGATCATGGGCCATGACCAAGCATTAGATCACTAGGTGCTTACTCGGGCCTTCGACTTCATAAATTTTCAAAGCACAACACAACAATCTCTCAGAGTTCTGAGTTACTCAACTCACGAAGTAGAGTGGATCAACATTCCACGTCTACCCATCATCCAACGACTGACACTTACTATGGAACCTTAGGTTGTTGAGTTCCGGGTCTTTGTGTCTTTGGGACTTCGGAGGATCTTGCATCCACACATCCGAACTGTTAATCTCCGAACATTCCCAATCACCTTTGGTGATGTCATTACGTCACATCACTGAACATTTTCCAATTGCAGGGGCATGCAATGGTGGTTTGGAGTAACCCGCCTTTCATCTTGCAATTCTTCTGACACTGACACGTAACCCCTCGGTGAAACTGCGGTTTGAATTGCGAGACCACCTTGGATAATTAACTTCCGTGCAACTTGGGTCCCTGGAATGCCTTCTGGTCATTGACCTTGATGTATCATGATCAACACCACTTTGGGTCCTTTGACCTTTAACTACGCTACATAACCTTGGGCCCCACTAACCCTTCTGATACAAGATGCTACATGGAGGAATACTAGCGGTTGACTCGTGGCCCTATCAGATGGGTGTCACACATCATGTTCCATATGCCATTTCAACCTTCCACAGGTTTGAAACCCACTGAAACGTGGCACACATCCCATGTGTCCACGTCACATCCAAGTGACATCATCATGAATCACCACTGTGGCTCTTAGGGCTCCGGAGCTTTGGACTTCGGGGGTTTCAAATCCTCTACGCTCACTTTTTCTCAGAGTTTACGATCTACTGACGTGTGTCCTCCTTCATGATCAACGACTATGAGTGACTTCGACACTTCAGGCTTCGAGATTTTTTCACACTCCACACTTGAAATCCTTCGAAGTGACTTTCCCCGAAGTCTCAGATCTGTTGACACGTACCCCTCTGGCGACCAACGACCAGGATCTACATCGAATATTTCACTTTCTCCTCAATCATAGAACTTCCAAAGTGCTCTCACTCTAGAGTTATGGATCTTGCGCCACCTGTCAACCTAGATCAGATGTTTGTCGATCCTTTGCACTCAAATCCGATAGCTTGGGATATGTTTCCTCCTCAGCGCTCTCCTTTGATTTCCTGGACATGGATATAACGGTCTAGAATCCTTCCAACAACAAATCTAACGACTATTGCCACTCCTCCCCTTGAGCTTCGTTTCTCAAACCCCTATCTCCTTAGAGGGTTTCTTCGACACTTAGTCGACTTTCAGATATGTGGACTCCTTGCAACAGATCTTTGTGTCCCTTCACGAGAAAGCTCAATCTATTTCTCCCTATATTTTTGAGTCAAAGACTATGTCAATGCACTCATTGCACCCAGGGACACTCTGAACCTCAAATTTTGTCCCTTTCAACAACAATTCACTCTGAAATCTTTTTCTCGTTAACCACTAACATGGTCCATGTAGGCTCAGTGTTGTAACCATGGCTCTGATACCATATTGTAACATCCCCGACCCTCCAGATACCGGGTAATGCTACCACACAGAATATACACTTATATGATATATATGCATTTTAATGAATTGAAAACACTTAATCATGATAAATACATAATTACTACTACCAGTTCAGAATCAATGGAACTAACCGTAATTCATATATGCAACATAATACATGATAACATTCAAGCATCATAAAACATGCATAAAATACACAATTAAGCAAAAAAATGATACTTATCTTTTAGCTAGAGTAAATCCACCAACTACGTGCAAACCTTCCACAAACCTCCCAGCCTTAGACCGTGTTGCTCATCACTCTCAGCAGTAGGTCACCCCCGAGCTGGGACTAAACTCCACAGGGCAAGGGAATTCTAGGCTTAGAAAGGACAACAAGGAAGTTGCACAAAGCAACATGAAGGATATTTTATCCCGGGAGCCACTTACGCCCACAACCCACAGACCCTCATTCCCCACACGCCTGCTCCACCCCAGGAGGATAAACATTCACTAATACAAGTTTTTCGGCTAGTACATCTCCCTTACCTTGGGATTCAACAACAGGCTGGACCAGAAGTCTCAGAGTACTATAGCTACTACGAGACTCCCTTCCAGGAGAACTCACTTCCCAAAAAAATCTCTCACCTGGGAGAGATGCTCACAGGCCTGACAACCTGCCTCTTCAACCAGTCTTCGACTCAACTACAGATGGGTATGGGTGACAGCAAAAACCACAGGGAAAAATGGGTATGGACACCCAAAAAGACAATTGCCTAATGTTAAGTCACAACATGGCTCAGGCAACTACAATTGTGTCAGGCTTCATAGGAAACATGGATCATTCCCTCAATTTTTACTGGTTTCAGGGTGACTAACCTTGCGAGAGTGTTGATGAAAAGGTGAAGGATCTCAAAACTTGTCCAGACACAATGATGGGAGTCACACAGAATGGGAAGCGAACCCCCAACATTATTTGACTCACGGATTATTGGTTCCAAAGATCCGTGATGGATGCCCTTGATTCCCAATTAGGCAGTGGATGGAGAATGGCAAGCGAAACCCCCAACACGAGCTGACACTTCAGCTTTAACTGCATGCGCCCAGTTCGACACTTGTCTTACTGGAGCTGCATGCGCTCCATTTATCCTACGTCCCTCTTTCCAGGAACTTAGGATAACAAAAACATATCATGTTCACCGTAGTCTTCAGGAATTAATATTCAAGTATTATTCCTCTAGAGGTAAGCCCCCTAGCTTAGCCCCTAGGCCCAAATACTTAGCCCTGCCTTTCTTACCCTACCTAGTGGAGATTAGTCCCACATAAATCTTCTTCATGGTCGGTCTACACGCAACGATGTTTATATTTTTATTGATGATTTTGCATAATTACATATACAAAACAGGCTCGTGGCCTTAGCATCTTAGGCTCCTGGCCTAATCATCACATAAGCCTCCTAGCTTATTATAAATCAGCTCACCAGCCTAACCAACATGTTTACAATTCATATTTACAACTAGGGCTCTACTGGGGGATATTACAGATGCAAGGGCCCAACAAGATTTGAAATGATGTGGACTTTATAAATTTTGGGCTCTCAAAGGAATGAGGGATTAGGTGAGATTACTCCAGTTATTGGTAAACTATTGGGATATGAAGACAAATTCCTTCAATCTTGATGGGAAACCATTGAGGATTGAAGTGGATGACATATAATTTATCACGAGATTGTCTCGTCGGGGCGAGGTGGTGAATCTCAAGGCCCGAGGGGTTGTAGGTGGTATGACAATGCAAGAGTACATTTCCACCCATGGTGTTGCAGGCACAAATAAAGTAGGGATCCAACTCCCAATCAGGGTGATTGAGAACCCGAGTTTACAGATCTTCATGCTTATAGTTAAACAAATATCGAGGTTGGTCTCATTGCACCAAGCATCAAGGCCACTCATGTTCTATGTGAAGGAGTGTTTGAGACCCACTATTTATGACTGGTGTACCTCACGATTGGCCAACATGAAGATCTAGTTGACGGATTGCAAACAAGGGAGAATGATGAATTTTGGATTTGCATCCAAAATTTGTAGATTTTTCTTCGAGAGGGTTACAGGTTTGATCACTAGAGTAGAGATTACTCCACACAGATAGCATGATCCAACTGTGTCACAGTGGATTGACGTGATGTGGCATCTAGGAGGTGATAAGGTGGCAACCCCCTACAATGATGAGTTCTTTTTTGGTGGCTCTGATAGGTCATAGACTTTGACAACTATCCTTATGGAGGGATCGACTACAAAGGGGACCTTGACATGCCATTGCCACCAGGATCTGCCTATGGGGACATTGGTAAGAAATGGTTTTTATATATTTCATTTTTTTGTGTTTTTCAATTTTGATAAAGGAAAAATAAAAATGAAAATATTTGTGTATGGTATCAAGTATTAACAATTTATTTGTTATGTAGACGTAGGTTTGTGACGACTAGAGGGATTCCCATGACATTGGAGAAGGGGTCGAGGAGAGCAGGGGAACTTGTTTCGATTGATGCATAGGATTCCTATGGTTCAAGTGGAGGATTTTTCAGAGGCGATGTAGCAGCAAGTGGTGGGTGTACCCCGTGCGTGGGTGAAAATCTTTTGACATCTTGAAAATGACATAGTGTGTTATCATGATATGCATCCAACACCACATGAATATATTCCATGGTTATGTTATGCACCATCCATATATATATTTTGAGGGTGTGAGCCCCATTTTGTACTATGACACCATATTTTTTGGACTTGAAAAGATGAAATATGAAAAAAAAAAAATCGGTCTTCGCCTTTACCTATATATGTTACAATGTATAAATGTATGAATGTGTTTTATTTACTTAATTATGTAACAAATTCCAATCTAAAATGTAATTATCATATGCATCGGATACTTTATTAGAACTACTAGAGATGTGATTATAAGTAAGAAAATCAAAATATTGTTCCAAAAGTCGTACACGTAGGAATCGTCGAAGTAGAGTAGGATCTCTCACATAGTAACTGTCGTTCAACTGAAAAATGACTAACTGGGAGTCCAAGAGAACTTCTAAAGATCGAACACCATGTGAAATGGCATCGTTAATATCTCTATAATGATTTTATACTCAACCACATTATTTGTTGATGGCTACAGACAAACGCCACCTAAAGACACCAGTTGTCCCTCAGACGAATAGATAACCCAAGTGGAGAAAGCCATGTTCCATGTATGACGACTGGCATCGTCTTCTAATCTTAAGTAGACCAAATATTTTGTTGACATCTTCCAACCAAGGGAAAACTCAATAAGCAAGTCGACGATGAAAAGAAAATATAAATAAGTATATACACTAAGATAGACTAATGTACAAAGTTCATGCCCAAGTTTGCAGGCTCAAGTGTAATACCTTTAAAGGTAGAGCCCATTTATGGGCTTGTCCAACATATTCCCCTCGTAATCTTATAATTCGTAGGCTCCTTTCTCTAAGACACGTCACACAATATAAGGACAATACCACATAGGGTTGAACTTACCTTCCCCCAATGGTTCTTTGGCTTGGTCATAAAGGAGAACCAAGTCACCTTCATTTTACTGTCGGGGATAGAAAGACATATTGTACTAAACCTTAACATGTCATTTATTTGCTCCAATAGTCGTAGAAGCATCTTGACGCTGCTCATCAAGGTTCTCTAGGTGCATGAGGCATTTTTCGAGATCTAATGTGTCATGTAGGAGCTCAATATCCAGTTTAAGAGAAGGGATTTCACATTCAATAGGACGAATAGACTCCACACCATATAATAATTGAAAAGGAGAGAAACCAATGGAATTCTTTATCATAGTTTGGTATGCCAAAAGTGTAGGGTAAAGCATCACCTGTCAGTCAAATTTACTCTGGCTGGCCGTCTTCTGCAAAACGGTTTTGAGAGATTTATTCACAGCCTCTACTTGTCCATTTTCCTGGGGATAATAAGGGGAAGAATGACCATTTGTAAACCCCATTTTTTATGCTAACTCTGACATCATCTCATTCTGGAAGTGTCTGCCACGATTAGTGACAATATCTTTTGGAATACTAAACCAGTCTATAATATGATTGAACACTAAAAATTATGCAGTCTTACCATCAGATTTAACGGTAGGCATGGCCTCTACCCATATAGTAAAATAATCCACGACCATGATAATGTGATGTTTCCCCCCAATCGAAGCTAGATTGTAGTCCATGAAATCCACCCCCACTTAGTGAAGGGACCGAAAATGATGACTGGGTGAAGAGGGGCTGGGTGTGAGCACATTTTCCTAGAAAACACTTGGAAAGGGTGACACTTCTTAACCACTTCAACGCAATCTTTAAAAATTGATGGTCAAAAATAACCGGCTCGCACTATCTTTTGGGTTGTCTAAATATGGGATAAATGACCACCACATGCCCCACTATGAAAATTATTGAGAACAACTTCATCTTCTTCATGATTCAAGAAACTACGCAAGATATTATCCACCCCTCGACAATACAAAGTGTCTTCGATAATAAGGTAGTTCTTAGCCTAATGACATATACATCATCGGTCGTCTCTTGACAGATGTTGGGGTAGCTTCAAGGTTTGAAGGTAGATAAAAATGTCTCCATACCAGGGGTATGAATATGATATAAGGAAAACATGTTCACCCGTGAAAAAATATTCATGAAAAATGTCTTCATCCAGTCTAGGGAAGTCCGACATCAATTTGGCAAAAACTAGTGATTTCATGGATTTCACCGAAGGAAAATTGAGATCAAATTATTGAAAAATAAAAATACACTTATTGTATTCCCCCCCTATGATACACTTGGTAAGGACATATTAAAATGGATTGATATCTGCAACCATGATAGTTTTGCAGAGTAATATATAATGTCGCAATCTCTAAACCGCATGCACGACGACAAAGGATAACTTCTTTGTGTGAGAGTATTTGAGTTCAGGACCAATTATATTTAGACTAAGGTAATAGACAACGTTCTCATGGAGCTCATCATATTCCTGAACAAGTACCATAAACAAATTCCCTTCGGATGCACCGATATAAAGAAAAAATTATCTACTTTAGTCTAGGGGCTTCAACAGAGGCACCGATACCAAGGATTTCTTAAGAGCATCGAAGGATTCATGGGCTCACTCATCCCATATGAACGGAGTGTCCTTCAAAATATGCATGAAACATTTATTTATATTGGCACAGTTCCCTATGAAATGACACAAGAATTTATCCTTCCCCTTTAAACCTTGAAGTTGTCAAATGTTGCATGGGGGAGGTAACCGAAGTATTGCCTCAACCTTCATAGGATCCACCATGATCCTTTGCTCAAACAATATGAATCCTAAAAGAGGACTAGACCTAATGAAAATGATGAACTTGTGAGGGTTCAACCGAATGTGATAATAACAACATCTCTCAAATACTAATTGAAGGTGAGTTGATTGATACTACCCTCTTGCGAGAGTGAGCACCGAGATCATCTAGGTAAGATTCGATGATATGTTTAAGATCGTTAAATGCAAAGGTCATGGCACATTGGAAGGTTTCTTTGGCGTTTTAAAGACCGAAAGGCATTTTTCAGTATGAAAAGGTACCCCAAGGACAAATAAATTTCATCTTGTGTTGATCCTCGGGTTTGATCTGAATTTGATTATAACCTGAAAATCCATCCATGAAGGAAAATACTTAGCTTCCCGCATACTCGTCAAGAATCTGGTCAATGAAAGGAGTGGGGAAGTTATCTTTAGTGTAGGATTTGTTTAGGTCCCTAAAACACATACATACACGAATGGTTCCTTTCCTTTCATCTACAGGAACAGGGTTGGACACCCATTCGGTCAAGGGAACTGGGTAGATGAAGCCAACATTGAGTAGCCTCTCTACTTCTGCCTTAATAGAAGGGGCCTTCTTAGGATTAACTTCTCTAAGACATTATTGAACAAGTTTAGCATTCAAATAAGTTTTAATTTCATGCTCAACAATACTGTGATCGATCCCTGTCATCTCTTCATATGACAAAGCGAATACATCTCGTAATTCTTTGAAGATATCAGTGTAGATCTAAATTTCTTTTGGAAAACAATTTGCACCGATATATATGTTCTCGATTTTACTAGGGGTATGAGACATGTTGATCGCGATGATAGGAGAAATATTCACCATGTTTACCTCTGCATAAATACCATGTGTATGTAACGGAACCACGGCATGACCAACCATCTCACTCAAGGTAGATCTAAAGTCATCGTGTTCAATCCTAACAAGCTCCAAGAGAAAATAGTATTGATGATGCATATCGTCTCAAGGCCTATCAGGACCAGACATGGCCTCTAAGATGGATTCATATGAAGGTAAATTATTGTCGAGGAAATCATGTGAACAAGACGATTGAGCAACCCATATGGGCTCTAAAAATGGATCCACCTCATATGTCCGCGAGGAGGAAGAGTCTGATTCAGTAGTAGCATTTAGAATAGCTTGATACACAACTTCTACTACTAACAATGTAATTTCCATCCCAATGTGCAACTGAACTTCATACGACATAGACGGGGAAGGTAGGGTCCAAGGGTCATTGAAATATGACATACAGAAAGGAATGGACCTAATCGACGATGAATACTCAGTAGAAATGGAATTAAAATGTGCAATTGGTGTCGTCAAATCAAAAGTACCCATCAAGGAGGAGTACATCCCGACACCAACATTCCCAGTTTCCTACTGAGAATTACCAATAACAGGGACCATAGTTCCTGACGATGCGGTGGGGATATGATGCACAAAGGATAATTGGTCAATCTTCACAATCTTTCCTTCATGAGGAAAGGATAAAATGCAGAAAACAAACAACATAATATCTTTCATGGCATAAGACCAATTACACACTAATAAAAGGTTGTATTCGAGGGGTGCATCAATCACCTTGACCTCGATCTCCACATTCTTTCCTCCCAACTGGACTAGGAAGTTGGGAAGGATATAGTGGGGTCATAAAGAATGCCCATCGAATGCAGTTAGCATGTTCATGGATTGAGACAGGGGAAGAGAGCCAATGGATTTCCAACAAGCTAGAGACATCATGGATGTCCAAGCACCTTCATTAACTACACTACGCTTGATGGTAATTTTTGTGTACTCCACATGGATTTGAAAATCCACATGGTAAGGTAAGTGAGGCTTCATGTTCATAAAATCAAACTATTTGAGCCACATGGGTCTAGAGATCCTAACACAAATAGTAAGGTGTTCCGCTGTGAGGGACATGTCTGGAGCACCTCCAAAGCCAACATCGCAGATGGGGTTTGGCCCAAATATTCGACAATCAAATAATTTTGGGTGGCTCTAGCATTAGGATTCTGGGCACAACACTTAAGTACTCTTTTCGAAATACGAGGTGGAGGTTCAAATTTGAGAGCAAAGACACTCTAGAGAAATTTCACTTCATATTGAGTTTGCATCCCTTTGTCCTTGAAATTCTGAACTTCTTGTGTACAGCCCCCAGGATCTTCCTACTTTGTGATGGAGAACCTCATTGACTCATAAATATGAGCTTGCCTTTGTGGATGATTGAAGTGGTGGAGGCCCAGCTGGAGGGACTTAGTTTCTCGATTTTGATATGTGTTGTTACATAAGTTCATCACCTATGTACTTCTATTGATTACTTTAATAGAAATACTCTTTTCTCATCCAATTGATATCTTAAAAATATTTGAATTACTTTCTATGGGAGTATTTTTCATGTATGTTCATGGATTATGCTAATTTATATGCTAACATTATATATTATCACCAGATGCTTGTGTATCTTGGTTGTTGAGGACAAGTTGTAGGTATAAATTTTTGGGACAATCTCTCTATGGCTAGGGGAAAACCACAATAGATGGAACAACACCCATAAATCAACTTTAATCTCAAGTATTCTATATAACTGAAATTCTAACAAGACAAGGTTAGAAGCCTACCTTTTCTAGATGTTTGAAGACGACCACCATTGAGCATGCAACCCAAAGATTTATACTTGCAACTTGTCCTCAACAACCAAGATATAAAAGCATGTGGTGATAATATATAATGTCAGCATATAAATTAGCATAATCCATTAACATACATGACAAATATGCCCATGGAATGTAATTCAAATATTTTCAAGATATCAATTGAATGAGAAAACAATACTTCTATTAAATTAATCAACATAAGTACATAGGTGACAAATTTATGTAATGGCACATATCGAAACTGAGAAACTAAGTCTCTCTAGTTGAGCCTCCACCACTTCAATCCTCAGCAAAGGAAAGCTCATATGTAGGAGTCAATGATTTTATCCATCACAAAGTAGGAAGAGCTTGGGGGTTTAACACAAGAAGTTCAGGATTCCAAGGACAAAGGGATGCAGACTCTATATGAAGTGAAATTTCTCCAGAGTGTCCTTTCTCTCAAAGTTCAATCTCCTTCTAGTATTGGATACGACTCAATTTATAGCCTCCAAATGGAAATGAATGGCCCATTCGGAGCATTTCCAGTATATGGAAAGTCAAGGAACATGGATCTCGTGACATGACATGGAAACCTGACATAATTTTTAATTTTTGAGCACAAAACTCGATGTACGTGGGTTGTATTGGAGCAACCTACATATACATTTGTTGTATAACCGATAGGGCACATATATCTACAAAAATGTGTATTTTATATCTGAAGTGAACAAAAATGGGGACTTCAAGTTTGTAGAGGGAAATGAAAGGCCATCTAAGAAATATGCATGGAGTGACGCAAACATTGTAACACAAGGTAACCTTCAAGTTATTATTACAACAAAAACGAGACTTGTTAAGGATCGATGAACTATAATAGGTCCTCTACTAAGTTTAAAATCTAACCCCATCCATCATGGATGAACTAGAATAAGTCTTGTGCTAAGTTTAAAACCCATCCCCGTGTATCAAGGATAATGTGGAGATCATTAACAAAATTAAGGTTATTCATGATGAACTCTTATTTTGTAATCAACCAGATATTTGTTTTCAATTTTAGTCTCCAATTTTGTCACAAATGTGTACTCATGGTTAACACAAACACACAATCGGAGATACAATTGACTTGACGACAAATTCCTCTCTCTCATCTCTTACAAAAAATTCAGTGTGTATTTCTATAATAAATAAGTTCTTAGTAATGTTTGGTACTAAAAAAACAAGAAAATGCATAGAGAGGGTTGGCATGTGATGCTTTTGGAGGATAAAAGAGGAAGGGAGAAAAATGTAGCTCAACCCTTAGAATTGTGTAGTATTTGTATTTATAATTTCAAGTTCCATTTTTGCCCATTGATTAGTAATTATCAAAACATGATTTTAATCTAGCCACCTTTCACTGAAGGCTTAATAATTGATTAATGAAATTGTTGTTCTTCACTAAATGGTTAGTAATTGATTAATTTATAGCAAGGAATTTTTCTCGTTACAATATACATTTATTACATATTAGAGCATAGTGTGCTTTCTTTTATAGACCTATAACTATGTAATTTACCTTAAGAGGCGATTAATTTTTAATATTCATTTCTAGTTGCAAAACCACTCATTTATTTGATTCTACTTCAAGACCAAAGTTGTTGAGTACCTAATCCTCAGATTATATTCATTTGTAAACATATATACAATTATATGTTTTCTCCAATAAATCCCCCCCACCCTCACCCTCATATTCATATGAGGGTGGGGTTGGGGTGATTTATTGGAGAAAACATTTGAATACGAGGGTGGGGGTGGGGTATTTGTTGGAGAAAACATATATATTGTAGATATACATTTTCTCCATCCCCACCCTCATATATGCTTTCTCCAATAAATCCCCGCACCCCCACCCTCATATGAGGGTGAGGGTGGGGAGATTTATTGGAGAAAACATATATACAATATATATGTTTTCTCCAATGAATCCCCTCACCCCCACCCCCACCCTCACCCTCATATTAATATGAGGGTGATGGTGAGGATGGGGCTGGCGGGGTTTATTGGAGAAAACATATATATTGTATATATGTTTTCTCCAATAAATCTTCCCACGCCCATATATGTTTTCTCCAATAAATTCCCCCCATCCCCAACCCCACCCCCAATATATATGTTTTCTCCAATAAATATCCCTACCCCCACCTTCACCCTCATATTAAAATGAGGGTGGGGGTTGGGGGATTTATTGGAGAAAACATATATATTGGGATTCATGATGAGCTCTTGTTTTGTAATCAACTAGATATTTGTTTTCAATTTTAGTCTCCAATTTTGTCACAAATGTGTACTCATGGTTAACACAAACACACAATCGGAGAGACAATTGACTTGACGAAAAATTCCTCTCTCTCATCTCTTACAAAACATTTAGTGTGTATTTCTATAATAAATAAGTTCTTAGTAGTGTTTGGTACTAAAAAAACAAGAAAAGGCATGGAGAGACTTGGGATGTGATGATTTTGGAGGATAAAAGAGGAAGGGAGAAAAATGTAGCTCAACCCTTAGAATTGTGTAGTATTTATATTTGTAATTTCAAGTTCCATTTCTACCCAATGATTAGTAATTATCAAAACATGATTTTAATCTAGCCACCTTTCACTGAAGGGTTAGTAATTGATTAATGAAATTGTTGTTCTTCACTAAAGGGTTAGTAATTGATTAATTTATAGCAAGGAATTATTTTCATTACAATATATGTTTATTGCATACTAGAGCATAGTGTGCTTTCTTTTATAGACCTGTAACTGTGTAATTCACCTTAAGAGGCGATTAATTTTTAATATTCGTTTCTAGTTGCAAAACCACTCATTTACTTGATTCTACTTAAAGACCAAAGTTGTTGAGTACCTAATCCTCAGATTATAGTCATTTGTAAACATATATACAATTATATGTTTTCTCCAATAAATCTCCCCCACCCCCACCCTCATATTCATATGAGGGTGGGGTTGGGGTGATTTATTGGAGAAAACATTTGAATACGAGGATAGGGGTGGGGGTATTTATTGGAGAAAACATATATATTGTATATATACATTTTCGCCACCCCCACCCTCAAATATGTTTTCTCCAATAAATCCCACACCCCCACCCTCATGTGAGGGGTGAGGGTGAGAGGTGAGAGACATTGGGCTATATACAACTATGCTTTTGCTCAGACTCTCCCCACCCACCTGCCCTAGGTATTGTATGAGGGGTGAGGGGTGAGAATAATGTGGATAAAACATATATATTAATATATGTTACCTATGTAATATCCTCACCCCCATATATGTTTTGTCCAATAAGTCCTCCCACCGACCCTTTAATATATATATTTTCTCCAATAAATCCTGCCTTATATTAAAATGAGGGTGAGGGGTGAGGGTGAGGTGGGAATTTTATTGAGAGAACACACACACACACACACACACATGTGTGTGTGTGTGTGTGTAATTCTCAATAATCCCTTCACCCCACCCCACCCCCACCCTTATATATATATATATATATATATATATATATATATATATATATATATATATATATATATATATATATATATATATATCCAATAAGTCCCCCACCCCCACCATTCATGTGAGATTTGGGGTGGCTAATGGAGAAAACATATATATATATATATATATATATATATATATATGTGTAAGGATTGGGGAGTTTACATTGGAAGTTATATGCTGTGTGTGTGTGTGTGTGTGTGTGTGTGTGTGTGTGTGTGTGTGTGTGTGTTTTCTCCAATAGAATCCCCTCACCCCCACCCTCATGTGTGAGGGTGAGGGGGCATTTAGAAGCTATATATATATATATGTTTTCTCAAATAAATCTCCCGACCCCACCCTCATGTGTGTGTGTGTGTGTGTTTTCTCATGTGAGGTTAGGTACTCAACAACTTTGGTCTTGAAGTAGAATCAAATAAATGAGTGGTTTTGCAACTAGAAACGAATATTAAAAATTAATCGCCTCTTAAGGTAAATTACATAGTTACAGGTCTATAAAAGAAATAACACTATGCTCTAATATGCAATAAACATATGTTAATTCCTTGACCTTAAATGTCAGTACTAACCCTTTATTATTTTATTCCAGTAATCAGTACTAAGCCTTGGAGAAAAGTGGCTGGAAGTACATATTACTAAATGGTAAATGGAACTGATGAAAAATACTACACAATTTCTAAGGTTGACTACATTTTCTCCCTTTCTCTTTGCTCAAAAGCATCACATGGCTATCTCCATGCCTTTTTCTTCAATTTTAGTATAAAACTAAAGTATTATTATAGAAATACACTGTGAGATTCGAGAGATGAGGAAGTATAATCAATCAATTGTCTCTACGTTCAATGATGTTCATTTTATATGGTACAAGGGTGTGACAAAGGTGAAAATCTAGTAAATATCTAATTGATATATATATATGAGAGTTGGGGGTTGGGGGTTTGTGGAGAAAACACATATATGATATATATGTTTTCTCCAATGAATCCATGCACCCCCACCCTCACCTCACCCTCACCTCACCCTCACCCTCATATGAGAGGGTGGGGATTGCAATATGACGATTGGGGTTGGAGGAAAACATATATGTGTATATGTTTTGTCTAATAAATCCCCCCACCTCCATATGAGGGTTGGGGGTGGAGTGTTGTGGAGAAAACATATATATAATATATATCATTTTTTCTCAATAAACCCCACCCCACCCTCATTATATATATATATATATATAGAGATGTTTTTCTCTAATAAATCCCCCACCCTCCTTCCCCTCATGATTGTGATCAATTGTGAGAAAAACATCGACTGACTGAAGGAAAAACAAAGGAAATGGAATTCAATATATATTGTAAATGAGGGTGGGGGTTGTTGGATTACTGAGAGTGAATCGATGATAGAGCAATTCAATCTTGTTTAACCACAAATCGCAGTGTTATATCAATGTAGTTGTTTAACCACAAATGCAAGTGTTATATCAATGTAGAATTATCATCCAATAGTTGCAGAGTAAATAAACAATGACAAATGAGCAATCATACACATACACAGTACACGGGTGTTTTTACGTGGAATCCCAAAGAGGGAGAAAACTACATAATGTTTTTTCTTATATGTATTTAAGAATTACATTCATTGGAAGTACCAACTTCCTTTGTTTTTTAGCTGCAACTCGAAGGAGGCTCCAACCCCCTAGTTTCTCAAGATACAACCTGAAGGAAGCTCCAACTTCCCAATTCTCTAGCTACAACCAAAAGGAGGCTACAACCCCCTAGTTTCTTGGGCTACAACCTGAGGGAAGCTCCAACTCCCCAATTATCTGGATACAACTAGAAGGAGGCTACAACCCTCTATGTTCTTCGGCTACAACCAGAAGGTGTCTACAACTACCTATCCTTGCCCCGTCCAACCACCCTATCGTAGAAGTAGAATGATGGAACCACTATCACACTATCACTATGAGATATACTGTTGTAAACTTGTACCAATAAACCTGTAATCAACCTGTACCAATAACATGTGCCAACATGTACCATACATCAACCTGTACCTCAACCTATACCATAAAAAAATGCATCAACCATGCACCAAACCTGTACAAATAACCTGTCACAATAACCTGTCCAAACACCCTGTAATCAACCTGTACCATAAACAAGTGCATCAACCATGCACTAACCTGTACCTCAACCTGTACCATCAACGAGTACATCAACCATGCACCAAATATGTACCGATCATGCATCAAATAAACATAAACTATGACTCATCAATATGTACCAACATCATCAACTATACACCTCATGTATGTGCCAACTCATCAACGACTTGTCTCAACCATGTACCCAACATGCACCTCAACCAAAATACCTCATCAATTTCATCATCCAAATATGATTTGTAACTCTGTAATAGACCTGGTGTATATGATCACATACATGCAAACCTTCCTTAATTTTAACAACAAGAGACTAGCATTTTCATCAAACTTTACTTTAGTCTCACAAGACTAATTTTTTATTATTCAAAAACCCTAACTTGCAATAATCATAACTATGTACCTGTAATGAATAAAGATCTAAAAATGGTACACAATGTTCTTCGATGTCTTTTATGAAATTCCTCCATATTTCACTACTTCTAACCTCTCAGAAAAGGATTTATAGAAAAAATGGCACACCTTGTTGAATTCTGGCTTATTCTAGAGAGAGAACTTGAAGAGCATGCCCCACATGGAATATTTGTTTTATGGATGTGAAAATTGTACAAAGAATACTACAGACTGTATTCTAACCAACAAATTTTTTCTTACTGAATTTGGATCTGTTATGAATAATTTATGACGTTTTTACCCGAAACACCTATTTTAGACTAGTTCCAGGACTAGCCACAAACCCTATTTTCCATAGAGTGTAACTATAAAAATACAATGATCCACAAGATGAAATTTGTATCATAGCTACTTGGATATGTTTCCTCAATGGCCTCCCAATTTCACAGTTTGAATCATTTTAGGAAAAAGGTTATTGCGAAAATGGTGAGATGACCTGTAAATAACATAATGTAGAAAGCATCATCAAAAGAATTTATCCTCCCTTGAATTTCGACCTTCTTTACTTCACCTTCCCTCTGAAATTCGTCTTAGATATCCTTTGGTTACCTCAGTCACTTGTATATATTCAATATGCTCAAGTGTGTCTAAAATGAGAGACATTTTCCTCTTATTTATACTTTTATGTAGCTTCCTCAAGGGGTTACCTTTTAATCATCTTAACCCATTTTCTTTATTTCAGGGCTAACCCACTTCTAACCACTTGTCCACTTAGTAATTTCTTCATTAACTTTATTATTTAAATAATATATTTTTTATCCACTTTGACTTATAGTACACTCATCACTTCACTTTATTATTTACCTTCTAAAATATCTTAAACCACTTTGACTACTTTGACCTATTGGGGCTTCTAGATGACTCATGAGGGTTCTCCAACTTCACATGGCCATAACTCTCTAACCGTGAGGAATTATGTGACGTTACACATACCACCAGAAATGGAATGACATGTACTATCCATATAGAATATTCTTACCTGCAAATATATCAAAAATCATACCATTATCCATCAAACAAACTTGGGTTCATTACCCAAACCTTTCTCCAACTTGACATGGGCATAACTTTCTAACCGTGAGGAGTTATGTGAAGTTACACATACCACCAGAAATGGCATGACATTTACTATCCATATGGAATATTATTTCCTGCAAATATATCAAAACTCATACCATTATCCATCAGACAAACTTGGGTCCATTACCCAAACCTTTGTGCTACCGGAATTTGCTACCGAACTTTATTAAAGGGTTGAAAACCAACCCAAATAATCAATAGGGGTGGGGGGATTTATTGTAGAAAACATATATACAATATATGTGTTTTCTCCAATAAATCCCCCCACCCTACTATTTAAAATATTATTTGTATATATATGTTTTCTCCAATAAATCCCCCCACCCTACTATTTACAATATTATTTCTATATATATGTTTTCTCCAATAAATGCCCCCACCACCACCCTCATATGGGAGGATTTATTGGAGAAAACATGTATACAATATATATGTTTTCTCCAATAAATCCCCCCAGCCCCACCCTCGAGGTGGGGGGATTTATTGGAGAAAACATATATATTGTATATTGTATATATGAGGGTGTATATATGAGTTTGAGGGTGGGGCTAGGGGGATTTATTGGAGAAAACATATATATACAAATAATATTGTAAATAGTATAAATGTGAAGAGTCATAGGTAATAGGAAGAGTCATTTGGAATATGAAGACTAAAGTTCATCTAAATGTGTATTTATGAAGGTTTCAAGTTAATGAAAGACATCAAACTTAGAGTTACATTCTCTACCCATACCTAGCCTATTAGTGGTATCATAGCTAGAGTAGGTTAACTCCACAATTCTCTCTATTGGGAATTTAATTTCCCCAAACATATCTATACCCTCTGTATCTTGTAGGGTTGTCTCTCTATTCGATAAGCTATTCCCATTTGCATTATTTTGTCATCCTCTGTGTGCATGGAATGAAACCATCATTCTGGTTCTTATTGATGCCTTGTCAATGTTGTTCACATGCCTTGACTTTGTTTCCATTTTCGTTCAGCTCAGTTGTGTTATATACAAGGAAAAGAGTGGATGATTTCATCCATGGACTAGACAAACCTTAACCATAACCATAAACTGAGTGAGGCCCCAACCAACTGAATAGGGTTGGCGTACCCATCTTGGAAGTTGCTACACAAATTCACGACACTGCTATACCTTCATTTTCCTGATCCTACGTCTATTCATGATGGTGAAGTTCAACTTATCGGATATAGACCTCGGGCACGATGAAGAAAGCTAGATATTCCAGCTTCTCATTAGAGATAATTCCTCTGTCCACATGCACAAATTAAGTCGTGTTGAAGCATCATGGTTCCATTGTAAAACTAAGCATCGTCTTCGAGTTGCATCAGGAAGGCTAATTATAGTTCATTTCAAAGGCGTGAGAAGAAGTCTATGAAGTAAATTGCACAAAATGAAACTTTATCTTTCACTGCATAGAAAACGATAATGAAAATTTGATCACTCCCTTTTCCAATAGCCAACTATTCGCCACTCTATCTGTTTCAAGTTTCAGCATAGAATATCCAATAGTTATTAGCACGATTAGGCACACTTATGTCTCTTTTGGGTGATTGTAATTTTATGTCAACTTCCAAATAAAAGTCATTAAAAACAACATAACCTAAGATAGATTTAATGCCGTGATTCATCTCAACATGGAGGGGTATTTGTTTTCAGGATTTGTATTCATTGGTTAGTAAAAGTAAGATCGATTCATACCTTTTATGTCAGTTTCCATTCCAATTATTTTCAACTTATACACACCCATTTTTCTATGAATTCAAAGCGTAAATACCACTGACATTCTTATGTAGATGATATGTGCATGTTCCATAGATCCAAGGAATCGTTCCATTAATTGTTTGGGAAATTGAACTACTAATTCTTCTTTTCTGGCCACCGAAGATTCAATAGTTTCTTCTCGACGTGCTAGAATCACCTCTAGAATTTTGAAGATTGGAATATGCATTCTATCATCTCCATAATTGGCGTGGTGTTGATATTAACAAAGAAAATTACTCAGAATAGTAAAAAAAGATCAAACACACTCTCATATTTAATGACTTGTGGGATGGAATTTGTGAAGTAGAAGTTATTTGTGAAGGAGAAGTTGAATCAAAAGCACAATGAAAGAGAAGTATACCAACCGTACATACATAAAATAAGGAGCATGCCATATGGAAGGACAAAGACAAGAAAGCATATGTTGTGATTGCTACGACGGTAAGTGAAGAGGTGAGCTTCCATATTGTTTTCATTAATGACTCCTATAGCGCTTTGAAGAAATTGAAGGTTTTGTATGACTCTCACTCAAAACTGAAACTCATACAATTGTTGATGAAACTCTTCAACCTAAAGTTGAAGAATGATGATCCCATGGCTTTATCTTATGAGATAAAATCCATAATGCATGACATTGATGCCACTAGAGTGAAGATAGGCCTTCCTTTCATAGTCTTCAAGAAGACCATCTACCCTACTTATTCTCACTACCTTGAATCCTTACAAGCTAGTGGTCAAATGAAAGTCATCACATTTGACACTTTGGTGGTGAAAGATGCAGAATGTGAGAAATCATTTGGAAAGAAGTCAACTCAGTCCACTAATGAGAACACATTCCTTTCTTAAAAAGGGAATAATCAATCATATGATTCTTTTAAAGGAGAAGGTAGTAAAAGAGAAAGTGGAAGAAATAATTTCAGAAACAGAGGGGGTAAACACAACCAAGGTGAGAGATCTGATTTTCATTGTGACCATTGTAGAAAGAACGGGTCACTTGAACCAATGACATGCAAAATCCCATGGGATAAGATCAAAGATAAATAAAATCAGAAAGAAGACAAAGGTAAAAAAATAAGATCTAATGAAAGGTAAAGCACCTGAATCTAATAATTATATCGTTTTCCATTGTAATATAGGAGTAAATGATTTTTTTTTAAACACTTCATTTGTTTCTTGGAGAGATGCATGGATTCTTACATACGTGCAACATTCCACTTGACCTTCTGGAGAGAATTCTTTAAAGATTTCAATGACAATGTAGATGGCATAGTTTATTTTGCAAATAAATCAAGTCTCAAACCTTTGGGAATTGGAATCATTAGGATTAAATTTTCTTGAATCCTAGATTTTTTTTTTGCACGATGTGCTCTATCTTCCTGAACTACGAAGAAACTTGTTGTCTCTTGTGCACATTCGATAGCAAGGCCACTCTATTCATATCTTTAGTGGAAAAGTTGAAAGAGGGAAGGTTTCCAACAACATGGTCGTCATGACAATGGTGGAAGATGGAAGACTGTTGAAGTTGAAAGAGACATCTGCTCATGAAAATAATTATCCATACGACTCTCATCACGATGAAGGTAGAATGACATCTAGTCTCTTATTGCATGATGGATTTGGTCACACTAATTATGACAACCTTGGTTTGTTGAAAAGAATGGTGTTTATGGTTTGCCTACTATTCCTAGGAACTTGAAGCAATGTGATGCTTGTATCCTTGGAAAACATATCAAACAACCATTTCATGATTCTATGTCCAAAACATGTAGAAAACTTGGACCGATATATTCTGCTTTGTGTGACCCCATGCCTATTCCATCTACTAACGGAAATAAATATATCACGACTTTTATTGATTATTACAGCAAGATGTGTTGGGTGTACTTGTTGAAAGACAAAACACAAGTTTTTGAAACTTTTAATTTTTTTATGTATGGATCCAAAATAAAGCTCAGTGTTGTATTGGATTTGTTTGTATTGGTAATGAAAGAGAATATACATCTATTGAATTTGAAAAATATCTATGTCAACATGGGATCAAACATCAAACCATGGTTCCATCCAATCCTCAACAAAATGGTATAGCTGAAAGAGTGAGCAAGACTATCCTAAATATGGTTCATTCCATGATGTTTCTCAAAAATGTAAAATTGTTGTTTTGGGTTGATGCAGTTCTATGTGATTTTTTTTTTCCATCTCATTCTCTTAAAAATAAGACTCCTTATGAAATGTGGTGTGGCCACATTTCTTCGGTGAGATAGGAGAGTATTTGGTTCCACCTACTATTCCTTAATTCCTAAGGAGGAAAGAAACATGATTGATGCAAAGGAGTCAGAAGTGCATTTTCTTGGGGTGCTCAAATACCACAAAGGAATATCATCTTTATGACGAGGTAAACAAGAAATCAATTATTTCCATAGATGTAATTTTTCTTGAGTCATCCAAGAATGAAAAAACGGTTGAGAGGCAACTTGATCATTTGGATAAATTCACTCATGTAAAGACATATCATGAATTGGATGATCAGATTCTACATCTTTAAAGGAGGTACCTATCTTGGATCAATATATGGAGTCTCCTTTTGAAGCACCATCTCTCCCTCATGAATAAGTTCCAGCCACTTCATGAGAACTTGAAGTTCATTTGGATGATGTGATTGACATGATTAAAAGGATGAGTTTTGATGATACTTTAGTAACATCTCAATTAGTTGAGCAACTTGGACCATCTTAGAAAGGTCCACCAAAATGGATCATAAAAACACTTGAAATTGTTCATCTTGATTAGGTTGGAAAGACAAGAACCAAAAGTTCCACAAAACAAGATGGAGGTGATGTAGATAATTCAAATTCAGGTGATGTAGATGATATGGATGTTTCATATGATTGTGATTTGAATTTATCTACTAACTTTGAACTAACTTCCTTTGAATAAGCTACTTCTTATGATGAATGGAAAGAAGCCATGTAGAAGGAATATGATGTGGAAGTTGGTGGACCCTCCATTCAAAACTAAATGAATTTACTGCAAGTGGGTCTTCAAGAACAAGTACAAATCAGATGGCTCACTTCAAAAGAACACCGAGGCTTATGGAAAAATGATTTGCGTAGAAAGTAGGTATTGATTATGAGGAAAATTTTTCCCCCACAACAAAATGGGATACCATTCGTACTCTATTTTCCTTAGTAGAACAAAATGGATGAAAAGTTCATCAAATGGATGTGAAGACCGCTTTCTTGAGTGGAGACTTGAAAGAGAATGTATTCATGTCTCAACCATAAGGTTTTGTTGTGAAGGAACAAGAACAAAAAAATTTCAAGTTCATCAAATCCTTATATGGTCCAAAACAAGTACTGCGACTCTGGTATGAAAAAATAACTGAGTTTCTTCTGAAATTGAATTTCAAGAACTTCAATCTTGATCATGCAACTCTATTTTTCAAGAAAGTTGGCAAAATTGTTGTAATGTGTGCACATGATCTATTGATAACAAAAACAATGAAAGTTATATTGCATCCATAAAGAAAGAGTTTAAGAAAGGCTTTGAGATGTCATATTTGGGATATCTTCACTACTACTTGGACATTGAAGTGACTCAAAATACAAAGTGCCTTCATCCTCTGTATGCCTTATTTATAGAAGATCCTGACTCGTACAAGTAGTGACAACATTTTCTAAACCATACTAACGGGTTATAGTGACAACACTTTCTAAACCATACCTTTACACCTTGTTAACCCAACTTAGGACATTAAAAACAAGTAACCATATCCTCACCTTTATACTCTAAAATACCCATCTAGTTAACAGACCATGGCCTTAAATATTCTTTGATTACGGTAACCATCTAGAAAAGACCAATTGGCAAAATGTTTACAATACTTCAAGAGCCAATAAGAAGAAAAATATGTGATTAACTAGATTGTTTTCCACGTATTATCATTGGGATCAGATCAAGTACTAGTAAACGACATTGCCATTTGATGAAGTTGTTGTTTTAATACGAAGAAAGGAAGTGATTCAGAATTAAACCGAGTTCAAGCTTTTTCA
>SNQJ01S0015892.1:63438-126225 GCA_010110895.2 Picea sitchensis | reverse complement strand
CATCAACCATCATGTCAGATCATGTCAACAACATATCATAACATCAATAACATCTCATCAAAACAAAACAATATCACCGTGAATGAAACAACTCAATAGCCTACTCCCTGACTCAATCCAGAGTCCAAGGGAGTTCCACTGATGCCTCTGCATCCTCAAGGTCCGAAACCCTACACACTCAATGAAACTGAGTCAATAGCACCTGTATACAGCAATAGTAAAACATCCTGTCATCAATCATGACACATCATCATCAAGGTTAAGTGGTTCATCATCATAAAAATCCAGATCACTTGCGAGCAAGTGTCTTCAAAGAATAAGTTTTGTCAGTGCGCCAGAGCGGGATGTTACATTGATCACCAACTATATCCTGGAGATCACACAAACAGTCAGTTCCAATAGATTTCACTTGGAACATCGCCATTATAATCCCCAGTTTAATTAATTCGTATGTAGATATAATATGTGGCTACGACCAAGCGATGTAATATGTGAACTGTATTTCTTTTTTCTATTAGTAAAATGTGATGTCAACTTATAAGGGGGACATGGACAAGAGATGGGGAATTAATTAATCCACAAGAGAGGGGAGTGTCTAAGATAATGACCAAGAGGTGTCCAAGGGGGGGAATACCCATGTATATTAATTTAACCCATTTTCCTAAATTTGATATTTGTATATGAACCTTCCCATTTCTGATTGAGTGTTCCAAAAGCCAATCATTGAATACATGGAAGAGGGTGGGTGTGAGTGGTCACATCCCAAAGTTATTGGGCACATGGGGGTTGAGTACAATCATCTTGGGGAAGAGTGTGAGTTAAGAAAGGCAAGCCAAAGAGAGGAAATTTGTATGGGTTGGGACAACAATTTTTAGCTAGTGAAGTTTGTGCATGAGAGCCAAGGGGAGAGCAAAGAATAGAGATTGAAGCTTATGCAACCATCGAGGGGGAATTCTAGAGAAAGATAGAGCGTAATTGGAGAGAATTGGAGCTAGAAAACTAAAGAGTCAGGTTGTCAATCCTTAAGAGTGAACTCTTGGGTGAGTTGCACTAAAAAACCAATTGTTTATTGTTGGTTTGTTGATATTTTTCCTAGCAATAGTTTCCCTTGAGTTTCCAGCTGAGAGATTCCTATTTTCCTGTGCTCGAGCGACCCTGATAAACGAATGGGATACCTGAGGGACTGAGATCATTGAAGGGGTACATTCCTTGGGTTGGACAGGTTAAGAGGAAGAGAGATGGTGGAAAATCGAGATAGTTGTAGGAGAATATCATTTGGGTTAATAGTTTTATTAGCTGTGAGTGGACTGTGAGAGACCACCCTCTTTTGTGGATTGTTAGCCTGAACTCAGGGGTGACTGGCTATTGATATTTGGAACAACTAGTCTATGGTTGGGTGAAACTTCCATCCCAAGAAGTTGGTTGCACAAATGTTGTGAAAAGATAAGTGTTTTATCTTGTTGTTGTGTTAAATCATGTATTTAATTGTTGTGCATGAAATTTGTGTATTTGAAAGTGATTTATAAGTTGTTGTAATGAGTTATTTAGTTGCATTTCATGTTGATTATTATCATACTAGAGATACTTTTATTTTTTGATTAAAGACAATATCCAAATCTCTTTTAATTTGTAGCTAAAAGCTATGGGAAATCAGCTAACAATAAAAGAATTACTTTAATTAGCAGAAGTTTCATTTTATGTGTATTCCAGACGTAGTGTTGCTTAGTTGGAGGCTAGGCATGTTACAAAGTGGTATCAGAGTTGATAATGAGAAATTTTTTTCATGACGTTCCCCAACTTGGGTGATTGGGTACATTACAAAGTGGTATCAGAACCCAGTTTTCAACGCTGAGCCTGGATGGGTCGAGCTAGCAGAACGATGAAGCGAAAACTTGCGGAGAATTAATTTCTAGAGTATGTCTGCAACTAGTTTTGATTGAAATTACTACAGTAAAATTGAGATAATTTCATGGGTAATGTGAAGAATTGAGCCTCTTTGGAAATTTCGAACATAAGCAAAATTGAAAAAAATTGGGTATTTTTCTGTACGATGACATTGGAATGACGTGGAGGCCTTGTGTCAGCTAACCGATAGAAGAGAGACATGTACTTCCATGGTGGTAGGTACATGTTGGATGGGATGACAGTTGGTGGGTGATGTCGAGCCATGTGGCAGGCTAATTGTCAGTCCCACGAGATTGCAGTAAAATCTTGGAATTTGGTTAAGTGTTGAGACTTCTCGGACGAACTTATGAAAGGAAGGTTACAATTTTATGAGTCTGTGATTTCGTGAGCCCATGAATATGGAAAAATGGTTAAGTGTTGAGACTTCTTGGATGAACTTATGAAAGGAAGGTTACAAGGTTATGAGTCCGTGAGTCTGCGAGTCGCCGAATATGGAACAATGGCTAAATGTTGGGACTTCTTGGATGGACTTATGAAAGGAAGGTTACAAGTTTATGAGTCTGTGAGTCTACGAATATGGAAAAATGGCTAAGTGTTGGGACTTCTCGAATGAACTTATGAAAGGAAGGCTACAAGTTTATGAGTTTGTGAGTCCGTGAGTCCACAAAGATGGAAAAATGGCTAAGTGTTGAGATGTCTCGGATGGACTTATTAAAGGAAGGTTACAAGGTTATGAGTCTGTAAGTTTGTGAGTCCGCAACTCTGCAAATATGGAAAAATCGCTAAGTGTTGGGATTTCTCAGATGGAATTATGAAAGAAAGGTTACAAGGTTATGAGTCTACAAGTCCGCGGGTCCACGAAGATGGAAAAATGACTAAGTGTTGGGACTTCTCAGACAGAGTTATGAAAGGAAGGTTACAAGTTTATGAGTCCGCAAAGGAAAATAAGCGAAGTGTTGGTGGGAGGTTCATGGAAGGTATGAAGAAGATATATGCCTAGATTCATGATGAATCCATTAAGACAGATCAACAATGGAGATATAATCAAGAAATGATCAGACAGTTGTTGAGTATTGTTGTTATGTTGCACATGCTAATGAATATTCCTTCATTTTTTTGCCACCATAAATTCCTACTCGGAGCTCGGATTGGGAAAAACGAATAATCATCGAAAATATCTTGAGGAGTAGAAGAAATTTGTCGACCCAAAATTTTGATGTGGGTACTATATTTTCTTCAAAAGTGATAAAAGTGAATTCTGTAGGAGCAAAAGAGTGGAAATTACAACTTGCAATTGTTGTAACTATTTCCTCAAACCTCAAATTTAGACATGAGGACAATCGTTGGAAAGTTGTTTAGAAAATCAATGCATTTAAAGAATCCTACTTGAGAGTAGTGCATTAATACTCTTCATAATTTAAAGCGAAGAATGACTTGTAATCTAAATTGATAGATATTTTACAATACAGTAATTATAACAACAATTATTGCATACACATTCTTGCAGAATTAGAGATACCGAAAAGCAGACTTTAGTTCCTATATGAGAACTAGAGACATGGAGGATGCTCAAGGGTTTTACAGCTATGAAGAAGAAATTGGAGGTCTGCATGATGTGAGCATGGGTAATGTTGAAACTGAGTCTAATGGGAGAAGAGACCGGTTGGGGATTGTAACTATGAGAAGCCTGCATAGGGAAGTGTAGAGCTACAAGGATAATAATGAAAGGATTATGAAGGCTCGAGAAGAGATGCTTCAAAGCTTAAATATGTTGCATAAGCAAGTTAACAAGGATTCTGGCACCAAGCAAGCAACTAGTGCTAGAAAAGTATCAACATTGAGATCCCATAGAAAAAGGGATGATCATGGAAATGATAAGCATTTAAAAATAATGAGAAAGCACCATCATTCTCCAAGGCACTCCACTAGAAGAACTCATTCAAGCTCAGGCCCAGGATGCAACCCAAGTGTGTCTCCTATTCGGAGAAAAGAAGAATCCCCGAGGAAGACATCTTGCAAGGTGAACTCAAGATAATCAAGCCACCTACTTTCCATGGAGAACACAAGAAAGGAGAAGAGGTAGAGGCTCGACTATTGGAAATGAAGAAATATTTCCAATTGCATGACTACCCATCCCGGGTAGAAGCTAGGATTGCCACCTACCACTTGCAAGGAAAGGAAGCCATGTGGTGGGATCAACTTAAGCAAGACAAGAAGCTCAATGAGAAAATGATCTCATGGAGGAAGTTAAAAGGATATTTCTAAGATAAATATTTGTCTGAGCATTACTATGAGAGAAAGATGAAAGAGTTCTTTAAACTCAAGTTGGGAATCATGACAATGGAGGAATATGAGAAGCGATTCTTTGAATTGTTAAAGTATGCTAACTTCATCAAGGATGAGAAGGTTAAAATCCAAAGGTTTCTAAGTGGGTTAAACTCTGTCTATAGTGAAAATATTCAATATGATAACCCCAAGAGCTTGGAAGAAACCATAAGGAAAGAAATGAACCTTTACAATAAAAAAAAGGAAGGCTAGTTTTCCAAAAGGCTTGGAATGACAATATGAAAAGGGAAAAGGTTCAAAGGCATAAAGGTTTTAATCCACCCTTTCTCATAAATAAATCCCAAGCAAATTAGAAAGGCCAACAAACCCAAAATGATAAAAAAAAATGCAGATTCATTTGGGAAAAGACCAAGGCAACAACATGTTCAATGTTGGGAATGTGAAGGGAATCACTTATATAGGGGCTTCCCTCATAAAGGAGAAAGAATGAGGATTTTCCACAACATTCTGAAGGTTTAAACAGTGTAAGACATGGGAGGAAGCATGCCAAGGATTTATGCAGCCTTGGACAACAAGCATGCAGAATATCAATCCCCCATGATTGAAGTGGAAGGTAAGATTCATAACCAACCCATAGCAATTTTAATTGATTCTGGAGCTATCCATAGTTACATAAATGCTAACATTGTTGAAATATTTCACTTGCAAAGAAGTAAGCATAGTAAATATCAGTTAGATCAGTTAGCCACGGGGCTAAGAGGAAAATCAATGAGTTTGTTAAAGATTGTCAAATAGACATGAATGGACTCAACACGAAGGTAGATGTAAACATCATACCATTGGGTTCATATGACTATCTAATTGGCATGGATTGGTTGGAAAAATATCATGTTGTATTAGACTATTACAGCAAGACAATCCCATGTTTTGATGAGGAAGGGAAGCAAGGCAATATTCAAGGCATTCCAAGAGTTGTAGTTGTTAGAGAGATTTCAACTATGAAGTTGAAGAAGAGATTCATGAAGGGATGTCAAAGGTTTACAGCCCATATGGAGGAGGAAACCAAAGATAAAATGGCAAGCATTGAAGACCATCTGGTCTTGAGGGATTTTGAAGATGTTTTAAGAGAAATTCCAAGATTTCCATGAAAGAGAGACATTGATTTTTCTATTGATTTGGTACTAAGAGATACCCCAGTGTCCAAGACACCTTACATAATGGGTACACCAGAATTGAAGGAGTTACAGATGCATCTTGAAGAGTTGTTAAAAAGGGGTATATACTCCAAAGTGTGTCACCTTGGGGAGGCATTGTCCTTTTTGTGAAGAAGAAGGATGGAACCTTAAGTTTGTGCATTAATTTCATGAAACTTAATAAGGTTAGCATAAAGAATAAGTATCATTTGCCCATAATTGATGAATTGTTTGATCAACTGAAAGGTGCAATAATCTTTTCAAAGACTGACTTGAGTTCAGGTTATCATCTAGTAAGGATAAAGGAAGAAGACATCAGCAAGACAACATTCATAACAAGATATGGGCATTATGGATTCATAGTATTGCCATTTGGATTATCAAATGCCCCAACAATTTTTATGTGTCTGATGAATGGAGTGTTTAGAGAATACCTGGAGAAGTGTGTGATTGTTTTCTTAGATGATACATTCATCTATTCTAAAAAATAAGAGGAACATGAGAATCATTTAAGAATGGTGTGCAAGGTTTAAGAGAGAACATATTATATGCTAAGATAAGTAAGTGCATATTTTACCAAAACAAAATTCACTACTTGGGGCATATAATATCAACAACACGGATAGAAGTTGATCGTGAGAATATAGAGTCCATTAGAGGATGTCCAGCGCCAAAGAATGTGACAGAGGTCAAATCATTCATGGGTCTTGGCGATTATTACCGAATATTCATAAAAGGATTTTCAAAGATTGCAAGTCCAATCACTTATTTGCAAAAGAAGAGAGTGAAATTTGAATGGACTTCCAAGTGTGGAGAGTTTTCAACAGTTGAAGAGAATATTGACAAGTGCACCAATATTGTAGATTGCAGATCCAAACGGAGATTTTGTTGTATGCATCGATGCATGCAAGGAAGTAATCGGTGGATTTCTCAATCAAAATGATCATGTGGTATGCTATGAGTCCAGTTGAGATTTGGAATAGTCGGTCTATGGTTGGGTGGAACGTCTGTCCCAAGAAACTAGTTGTACAACTGTTGTGAAAAGATAATTGGTTTATCTTGATGTTGTGTTAAATCATGTATTTAATGGATGTGCATGAAATCTATGTATTTGGAAGTGATTTATATGTTGTTGTAATGAGTTGTTTAGCTGCATTTCATGTTGATTATTAGCATAATGTAGATGCTTCTATTTTGTGTTTAAATACAGTAGCAAAATCTGTTTTAATTTGTAGTCGAAAGCTACCGGAAATCAACTAACAGTAAAAGTATTGCTTTAATTAGCAGAAGTTTCGTTTTATGTGTATTCCACACTTATTGTTGCTTAGCAAGGTTGGGCACATTACAAAGTGGTATCAAAGATGATAATGAGAGATTTTTTGGTGACGTGCCCCAACTTGGGTGGCTAGGTAAGCTACACCACTATAGAGGTAGAATATGTAGTAGTCATAGAAGCAACAAAAGAGATTGTGTAGCTCAAGAAAATACTTGAAGATTTGTAAGAGAAACATGTGAATTCTACTCTTCTTCTAGTTGACAACACTTTTGCAATCAAGTTGGTGAAGAATCCTAGATTTAATGATTGAACTAAGCACTTCAACACAAAGTATCACGTGTTTCGATATCATGTAGAGACCAAGACTATTCACTCAAGACATTGTTCCACAAATGGGAAAATAACAGACATCTTCATCAAAGTGCTTGGAAGAGAAAAAAATGAAAAGTTGAGAATGATGCTTGTACTCATAAACAACCATTTGGACTAAGGGGGGGATGTTGAATACCTAATCCTCAGATTATGGTAAGTTGTAAATAATACTATAAATAGTAGAAATGTGAAGAGTCTTAAGTGATAAGAAGAGTCATTTGGAAGATGAAGATCAAAGATCATGTAAATGTATATTTGTGAATATTTCCTGTTAATGAAAAACATCAAGTGTGGAGTTACATTGTCTTCCCATAGCCTATCAAAAGTGAAGTAGGCAAAAACCTTTTTGATTCCTCTCAAGTTTTTGTTCTTCTCAAGTTTTTGTTCTTTTTTCTTCTTGAAGTATGAATATTATAGATTAATACAAAATCTATATGTCTTGTTCTTGTGTATGAATTGTAGATTAATTGATTGCTGATTTATACAATCCAATCACAACGTTTTGGATTCACAACGTTTACAACCAGAAATCCTATCACACAACAAGAGCGTTTGAAGTTGAACCAATGATGCATTCAACGTGAGAGACAACCAACGACGAGTTTGAGCAACGTGTTAAGGTGACGAGCTCCTTCGAGTCACTCATAACATTCAGAAAAACTTATTCTAACACTAATAGCAACACGTGAGAGCAGTCCTGTCACAAAAGATCTGCTATTGAATGGAATTGATGTTACAAGAAGGCGAAAAAGGAGAAGGCCCCAACAAGAATGATACGCAGATTCGCTCTGCCGACGTTCAACTAGATAGACGCTCGACGCAGTGTCTGCCAGGCAGCTATTTTCAAGTAATTGCAGCAATTTCAATTTCCTGTACTGAACATATTTATATCTGGAAAACCTTAAATCTAGAAAAATCTCTACATAATGAAGATATCAGAGACCACTTATTTTCATATGAATAAACATCTAACGTCGACAATCTATTAACAACACTGTGATTTTTCCTATCAAAACCGAGCACCTAACATTTTTGTTGATCAAAATCCAAACAAAACAAGCTGCCTCCGAAATGAAATCACAAAAGTATAAGCGTTCACTTTTACCCAGTTTTTCAACGGGATCTCTAAAACGTTCTTGCTTTATAGCCATTGTTGGCCACACTGTCTTTAATTAAGATGCCCTGCACGATCTTCTGGTCAGATTGGCGTATAGTCATAATGCTATAGTTATAATAATAATAATTTATTTTTAAGGTTATGGCCAAGCCAGTACATTAAATTGCTGTATGAGACTTTCTTGTTTGTGGGACAAGGGACCCCCTCTGCTCAACGATTTGACTGATAAAGTCTACAAAAGTATACATACCCTACCCCCTTTGGATTTGAATCTATGGATTTGAACAATCATAATGTTAATTATGATGCCATGAACATCCTCGATTGGGGTACAATCATATTGCTGACCTCAATTCGCTGTGGCAATTAATTATTGCACCCAGAGAAGCTTTGCAAGTTAGGGTTTTTCTAATCTTCTTTGAATTTTACTTTACTTTTGTAGCGATTTAAATTTGTGTAGGATGAAACGATGTTATCATGGATTTTATCAATGAAAACTGTTTGAAACAGGAAAATTTATTTACGACATGATCACTTACAAGACGATAAAAATCCGCAATATAATTATTAAAATTATAATAATATTAAAACAACCACTAATACAGTATATATCGATATGGGCAAATTTAAAAACAAGTACTCAGGCTATGAACCTCCATATCTGGTTTAAAATATTGAACCTCCATATCTATCTGGTTTAAAATATTGAGGTTCACGGGATTAAGATGGACCGCAATCTGTGACGAGTCCAGTCTAGATACAGTTAACAAGCTTTTTTTACGGCCGCCACCATTGACAAACAGATAAGCTCGGGATTCTGAATGTTGCGTTTCTACCTTCTGGTCAAAAGTTTCAAATGGCATCTGTCGGCAATGCGTTGGCCTCTCAAAATAATGACAGGCATCGTGGGACAATTTCAGACTTTTGTTCACTGTGAGAATTTTGTACCGCACTGCAAACTCAGAAAATAGTAAAAAACAAATCATAACCACTGTTGGGATAAATCAAAAGTTATTCTGTATGGAGACGGATTAAAAAGACAGTGGGGAGGTATAGATAATCTAGCTGAGGGTTGAAGATGAAACATTTTCTTTCAAAATGTTTTACATACACCTATATTAAATCATAATTTCAAAATATTTGTTATAACACTTATTTTTTTACTTTTTAAGTCATCAAAATTATGGTGATTTAGGAAAATTATTATCAACATGATTATCTACATTCTTTAATTTTAGGAAATAAACCCTTACCCTACCATTCTCTTCATCATTGATGAATTTGATATGTAGCCAAAATTATTCTAAGGCTCTCTTATTATTCTAGGGTTTTGTAAACATCCCATGGAAACCTATTAATTAAGCTCTTTGTAAACAATTTAGCCAATGTTTTTTTTTTTTTTTGGCATATATAGACTCTAATCATTTTATTTTGAAATTTTGCAAAAACTTGATAACACTTTTCACATGATGATTTTCTGCCACTTACATATAATTAGTAAGATTGACATATAATTAATATGACTTCGAGGTTAATGAACATTGGGATCATGAGCACTTGCCATGTGCAACACTTATTAAACAACTTTACACAACCTCACCACCCATAACATTCTTCACTAAATAATCTTCAAGTGCTTCATTAGTTCTTTTCAAGTTTGGATTTGGAGACCACCTATAACATTCTTCACTAAATAATCTTCACGTGCTTCATTAGTTCTTTTCAAGTTTGGATTTGGAGACATATATGAAACCTAAAGAATTTCACACCATAGAGAAATTTTACAAAATTGCATGAGCATAGTCATTGATTTCCCTCTATTTGAATACTAGTTTACAATCTTCTTAATAGACCACATTGAGCATTTTACAGTTCAAGTGACGGGCTTCTTCTCTATGATAGTCTTCATGTTATCACTTGAAACTACTAGAAAAGAAAAACCCATACAACCTTCATAGTTCTCTATTGATTCACCTTTTTCTTCTCCAATTTTGGTCCCAACAACACTTCTTTTATTGTGCTCCATGTCTTCCACTCCTATTTCGTTTACAGAGATTAGGATGCATGCCTACTCCAATTAAACTCCTTCATCATGTAATCATTGTAAGAAAAATTTTCCAACGTGATAGAATATCTTATAAGGATGTTAGTAATCAATTTCATAAAATTTCATAATTCAATTTTATAGGCACTTATTGTCTCTCAATGTAATAGTAGTTAAACAAAATTTTCCAAAATGTTATAATTCAAATTTATAGATTGTTGTTGCCTCTCATACAATTTAAAAGACAATTTAAAAGGATTACAAAATATTACAATGTCTAATGGGAATATGAAAGGAGATGCAATCTCCCACACAGAGGCCTATAAATTATAAAAACCCAAGGAGGCATTATATGTTATTAACCTGATTTAGGGATTCATTCTAAGCTTTGAGACGTCAATTTTTCATTAGAGGACACTTGAATATGACATATTACATTCTTACAAAAGTGATAGTTTACCACTCTCATGAAATTGGATACTACACTATCAATCGAGAGGGTGCAAATCTTAACCCAAGAGAATTCCTTCTCACCAATATAACTTTGCACCATGCTTATATCATCTATGTTGTTTTTCTATTATTTCAATAAAAAATATGATAGAGATTATATAGATATAAATATTTTGGGTAAAATTTCAAACTAAAGAGACAATTCCATATAAGATTTTGAACTATTGAAAACATCACATAAACAATTTACAACATTTTAAATAGTATTTTCAAATGCTATAATATTTTTGCCTCTCAAAGTATGAATCATATCTCTATTTATGTTGCTTAATTTGATTGTCCCTATTTTATTTGTAGTTTTTCCTCACTTATAAGTGGAATGTGATGAATTTTCATCTACTACAACTTATTAAATAAAAAAATTCAAACAAATAATATGCATACACCTCACTACTTTCTATTTCTCTTAAGAGTAGACACTTCTTCCTTTGAAGTTGTAACTTTTTAACATTAGTTTGATGGCTTTAATTCTCTACAAAATTCATAATAATGTATCATTTCCAATCTATTAACCATGTGGATATTACATGGTTTCCAATATGTAATACGTTGTTTATAACCAATTACACCTCCATCGGCTTGTGCTTATCATGGATGATGGTCCTCACTCTCATCATATCTAATACCATATTGTCATTCATCACTTCCATTGCAAAACAATGACAATGTTTTTCTTTAATCTTTTTCCTTAGATAATATTATGCATATCCATATCCATTATTAGAGTCATCAAAAATCAATTAAAATCATACATTATCGTCTTAGACTTAGCTTGAATAGTTTTAAGAGAGAAAATCGGTTATGATAACACCAAGATTTCAGGGTGACCAAGATTTCAGGGTGTTATGGTATTACACTTTTCATTCTCTCATATGATGGAAATAATTGTGTAAAATGCAAGCTAAAGAGGTAAGTGTTGATCTAAATAGTTTAGAAATTATTGTATACACATGAATATACTCTTTTGTGTATTTTAATTATTTCAAATTTGAGTAGGGGTGATTTTAAGGATGGAAATTTATTTTGAAATGTATAAATTTTGGTGAATCTTACTGGTCCTTTATATCTCGACTATAAATGTTCAGAATTTTTTTTGTTAAAATATTCAAATTTCTAAGGATTTTATATAGTTTTTATAAAATTTTGGCGATTTTTAAAGTAAAATATTTTTTTCCTATAGAATTTGGGCGAATAATTTTTAGAATGGCGAATCTATTTTGGGAAAAAAGCATGGAAAATTAGCCCATGGGAGAAATTTAACCAATAAAATTTTCCTTGAACTCGAGATAGATAGATTAAATAATATATTGCAGTGGCAACTGAATGTATGAGTTTAGGATAGCCCCATTTCCTTTAAAAGCACTCGCATACATGATTTAAAGGTAATTAAGGTCTAGTTATTCCAAGAAAAAGTTTAAAATTTATAAACGATGAAAATTCATTGGTTTAGCATTGATACAAGTTTAGATGCATGAATAATGCTCCATGCAGAAGGTATAAGGCAAGGGGAAAGGTATTATGCATGGCATCTATATATATATCTTTCATTGATGGGTTTGTAACACTATGATGTTTGGTTTGTTATTTTCATAGTTTTATTGGTAAGAAGATGGTGTTATGGACCCATCATTCCCTCATTGTTTTCTTCTATCGATGATTGGTTGTGATATACCTAAACATTTATCAGATTGCTTGGACTCTTATGAGCATTAAAAAAAAATTGTTGATCGTTTACGTAGCATTGATATTCTTGATAATGGCTATGTAACATTAATTATCTTTGATGATGATTTAGCATGGTTAGTCATTATAATGATATAGTTGGATATTATATCACTTGTGTAATAACATGCACATTGATGTACCTCCTTGTTATGATGCTCTTGATTTATGATGATGATGTCACATGAACATTGGTATCATTGGTAGGATGAATATGTTATAAGTTGAGATGTAGATGGAAAGATGGGGAAACACACTCAAGGGAAGGGGCTCATGTCTCAATGAGGATGACCACCTATCCTAGGGATTAGGAAGCCTTGGGGAAGGGAAAAACTTGAGAAATTGACCACTAAATTTAATTGAGGTAAAAGTACCAAGAGGAATGAGTTGTAACTTACTTTTACCTTATTATTGACACTTGTAATTTCACTCTCAAGACCAATTTCTCCCTTGCATGAGAAGGGGGAAGACCAAGAGACAAATCTTGGAAATGTTGATCTAGAATGGATCATTATATAATTTTTCATCTATATTGGTACTTTCTAGGTGGAAAAAAAGGGAGGTATTGGCTTGTAGGGCCCATTTTAGTGCCATGTCCCAATTTGGAAATTTGGGGTACATAACCTTGGAGACCCATTTTGAGGCATTGAACAACAAATTTTTGGGCCAAAAATTTGCAAGTAAATCTCCCAACCCCTCGATGTTGTTCTACACACCTAGACCTTTCCAACAATATGAAAATTACTTCAACTAGAGCTCATATATGAAATTTATGTCTCCTACAAGTTGACTTACCTTGCTGACCACCATGGTACCCAGTGGATGCCATGTTAGCCCCCATTAGTCACACATGTGGTGCTAGCCATTGTAGACTTTCAAGAATATTATAAAAGGTCCAAAGCCTAAAACTAATTGAAGATTGAGGCATGCAAAAACCCTAACCCTAGGTGACTATCACGCTATGTTAAATATTGGGTTGCTAGAAGGATAAAGGGTTCATTCTTTAGCATTGTACTTGTTCCAGAATTTAGAAAAGCATCAAGGAGTGGGGTTTGAGAGCATAACATAGGAAGAAGAATATTGTTTAGCAAACTCAGGCCATAGTGTCATAGGAAACTCTATAGTGAGTGCCCTCTTTCTTTGTATTTGTGTTTTCATAACTAAAGAAAAGAGTGAAAAACATAGGCCTCACCTGCTAGCGAGGTTTTCTCTCATACCAAGTTTCCCATGATATATGTTGTGTTCATTTGTGTGTGTGGTGTGTTCATTTTCTTTTTCTTTCATTCTCATATTTCAGTGATTTTCATAAATTTGAGCAATAAGCTAGTGAAAATAAATATGAGATCTAAGGAAATAAATTTGCATAATAAAATATTTCATCATAATACAAAATCTATTGTGATGAACTATTCTAGTGGAATATCTACGACAATTTTACAGATCATATTGGTATCATAATAGTTTGAGTTTGGGTATTTGTGGGAAGTTGCAGGATCTAGAAATGTTTTAATAAGGAAGTTGCAGAACCCTAGCCGTGGTGGATGATTCCAGTCATAACAACCCCTTGGATGCAGTAGAAGAGATATTTACAAGGTTGGAATAGTAATTCATTGATATGTCTTGCAACATGGCCCTCCTCATGACATCCCTGACGAACAAATTCAGACCTTTTGGGGAGGTTGGTGGCTCTAAATTAGAAGTGGGGTCACATGAGAAACTGGGAGTTGGTGAAGACCTAGAAAAGGAGTCAAAAAAGAATCCTAAGAAAGATAAACCAAGTTCCAGTGCCATCACTACTTCACAACCTTTTTTTAAAATGGAAGTGAAAGTGGATATCAAGCCCTATCAAGGTGAGATCAATGTTGTTAAGTTGAATCATTGGCTGCAATAGTTAAAAGTGTATTTCATTGTCCATAATATAGATGAAGACAAAAATATGCCATTTTTCCAATTGAAGCTAGAGGGCCCTGCACTAACTTGGTGGGAAAGCCACACAAAGACACTTAGGTTGGAGGGTGATCCATCAATAACCAAGTGGGAGGCATTTAAAACCCTCATCAATTCCCAATTTTACCATATTGGATATGTAGAGGACTAGTGGATATGTTGGCATCACTTTAGGAAGAGGCAGGAATAGAGTGTGCAAGAGTACACCACTGAGTTTGGGAATATGGTGATCATATTGGCTATCTCTCCCATGAACCTAGACATACTCCTCAAGTATATGGGGGAGTATACATATTCATTTTTGAAAGAAAGTGATTCTCTTCAAATCAAGGACCATTTATGAGGCATGTGTGCAAGCACAATACCTAGAGAAGGTAGGTCATAAGACAAGGAATTCACATAGTTCTAAAAAGAAACAACACCAAGTTGCTTCCAAGGAGGGGAAGAAGAAGTAGAAAGGAAAAGACAAAAAAATGACAGCTACTACACACCAATGCAAGGATCTAAACAACCACTAAAACCATTGTAATATCAATGGTCACACCAAAGATAAGTGTTGGAAGCTATATCGAGAGCTACATCCAAAGAACCATGAGAATGATATCTAGAAAAAGAACTTGGTAACCACATATTCAAGAAACTTGGTAGAGAGAAGCTCATATGTGAATGATAATATTGTCTACATCTTAGTGTAGAAGGAGGTGAATGTGAGTAGCCTTCATCACAACGAAGAGAAGGAGATGGAAAAATTATTCCATATTAAAATCCAGGTCAAAAAAAGCAAGGTTGATGCTCTATTCAATTATGGTTCACCAGAAAACCTTATATCATCTAATATAGTCAACAAGATTGGGTTGGAAGTTCATGATCATCCTAGTCATAATGCTAATTACAATGCCCTGCATGATCTTCGGATCTGATTGGGGTACAATCATATTGTTGACCTCAATTCGTTGTGGCAATTAATTATTGCACCCATTGAAGCTTTGCAAGTTGGGGTGATACATGTGGTTTTTCTAATTATGTAGGATGAAACGATGTTATCATAGAGTTTGTCAATGAAAACTGTTTGGAACAAGAAAATTTATTTACGACATGATCACTTACAAGACGATAAAAATGCGCAGTATAATTATTAAAATTATAATAATATTAAATAAAATTATAATAATATTAAAACAACCACTGATATAGTATATATAGATATGGGAAAATTGAAAAACAAGTACGCATGCTATGAACCTCCATATCTGGTTTAAAATATTGAGGTTCACGGGATTCAGATGGACCGAAATCTGTGACGAGTCCAGTCTAGATACACTTCACAAGCTCTTTTTTTCGGCCGCCACCATTGACAAACAGATCAGCTCGGGATTCTGAATGTTGCGTTTCTACCTTCTGGTCAAAAGTTTCAAATGGCATCTGTCAGGAATGCGTTGGCCTCTCAAAATAATGACAGGCATGGTGGGACAATTTCAGACTTTTGTTCACTGAGAATTTTGTACCACACTGCAAACCAATAAAATGGGAAAAACAAATCATAACAACTGTTGTGATAAATCAAAAGTTTTTCTGTATGAACACTGAGAAAGAAAGTGGAGGGGAGGCATAGATAATCTATGTAGGGTTGAAGATGAAACACTTTCTTTTAAAATGTTCTACATATTAAATTATAATTTCAAAATATTTGTTACAACATTTATTTTTCTAATCTTTTTAACTCATCAAAATTATGGTGATTTAGGAAAGTTTTTCTTGAAAAAAAATTAACTTCATCATTATTGTCATCATGATCATCTCAACATTATTTAATTTTAGGAAATAAACCCCTATCCTACCATTCTCTTCATCATTGATGAATTTGACATATAGCAGAAATGATTTTAAGGCTCTCTTATTATTCTAGGGTTTTGTAAATATCTCATGGAAGCCTATTAATTAGGCTCTTTGTAAACAATTTAGCCAATGTTATTTTGGCATATATAGACTCTAATCATTTTATTTTGAAATTTTGCAAGATTTACATATAATTAATATGACTTTGAGGTTAATGAACATTGGGATCAGGAGCACTTGCCATGTGCAACACTTATTAAACAACCTTACACAACCTCACCACCTGTAACATTCTTCACTAAATAATCTTCATGTGCTTAATTAGTTCTTTTTAAGTTTGGATTTGGAGACCTATATGGAACCTAAAAAATTGCACACCATAGAGAAATTTTACAAAATTGCATGAGCATAGTCATTGATTTCCCTCTATTTTACTGTTATGGGATATTGGTTCACAATCTTCTTAATATACGACATTGAGCATTTTACAATTCAAGTGATGGGCTTCTTCTTCATGATAGTCTTCATGTTTTTCTTGTAGTGATTACATGAAACCACTAGGAAAGAAAAACCCATACAACCTTCATAGTTCTCTATTCATTCACCTTTTTCTTCTCCAATTTTGGTCCCAACAACACTTCTTGTATTGTGCTCCATGTCTTCCATTCCTCTTTTTCTTACAGAGCTTAGGATGCATGGCTACTCTAATTAAACTCCTGCAACATGTAACCACTGTAAGAAACATTTTCCAACTTGATAGAATTTCTTATAAGGATGTTAGTAATCAATTTCATAAAAAAATCCTAATTCAATTTTATAGGCACTTGTTGTCTCTCGATGTAATAGTAATTAAACAAAATTTTCCAAAAAATTATAATTCAAATTTATGGATTGTTGTTGTCTATCATACAATTTAAAAGGATTACAAAATGTTAAAATGTCTAATAGGCACATGAAATGAGATGCAATCTCCCACACAGAGGCCTATAAATCATAAAAACCCAAGGGAGGCATTATATGTTATTAAGCCCATATAGGAATTCATTCCAAACTTTGAGACATCAATTTTGTACTGGAGGACACTTGAATATGGCATATTACGTTCTTACAAAAGTGATAGTTTACCAGTCTCATGGAATTGGATACTACACTATCAATCTATCAATCGAGAGGGTGCAAATCTTGACCCAAGAGAATCTTTTCTCACCAGTATAACATTGCACCATGCTTATATCATCTATATTGTTTTTCTATTATTTCAATAAAAAATATAATAGAGACTATATTGATATAAATATTTTATGTAAATTTTCAAACTAAAAAGTCAATTCCATATAAGATTTTTAACTATTGAAAATATCACATAAACAATTTACAACATTTTAAATAGTGTATTAAATAGTATTTTCAAATGCTATAATATTTTTGTCTCTGAAAATATGAATCATGTCTCTATTTATGTTGCATAACTTGATTGACCCTAGTTTATTCATAGTTTTTTCTCACGCATAAGTGGAACGTGATGAATTTTCATCTCCTACAACTTATTAAATAAAAAATATTCAAATAAATAATGTGCATTCACCTCACTACTTTTTATTTCTCTTAAGAGTCGACGGTTCTTCCTTTGGAGTTGCAACTTTTGAACATTAGTTTGATGGCTTAAGTTCTCTACAAAATTCATAATAACAAATCATTTCCAATCCATTAACCATGTGGATATTACATCATTTCCAATATATTGTTTATAAACAATTACACCTCCATCGACTTGTGCTTATCATGGATGATGGTCCTCACTCTCATTATCTCTAATACCATATTGTCATTCATCACTTCCATTGCAAAATATAAAAAAACAATGGCCATCTTTTTCCTTAGATAATATTATGCATATCCATATCCATTCCTCACTCTCATTATCTCTAATACCATATTGTCATTCATCACTTCCATTGCAAAATATAAAGAAACAATGGCCATATTTTTCCTTAGATAATATTATGCATATCCATATCCATTATTAGAGTAATCAAAAATCAATTAAAATCATACACTATTGTCTTAGACTTAGCTTGAATAGTTTGAATAGAGAAAATCGGTTATGATAACTCCAAGATTTCAGCGTGCTATGGTATTACACTTTTCATTCTCTAACAATTGTCTAGAATGCAATCCAAAGAGGTAAGTGTTGATCTAAATAGTTTATAAATTATTGTATACAAATGAATATACCTTTTTGTGTATTTTAATTATTTGAAATTCGAGTAGAGGTAATTTTAAGGATAGAAATTTATTTTGAAATGTATAAATCTTGGTGAATCTTACTGATCCTTTATATATCAACTATAAATGTTTGGCAATTTTTTTGTTAAAATATTCAAATTTCTAAGGATTTTATATAGTTTTTATAAAATTTTGGCGATTTTTAAGGTAAAATAATTTTGTCCTATAGAATTTGGGCGAATAATTTTTAGAATGACGGATCTCTTTTTGGGAAAAAGCATGGAAAATTAGCACATGAGAGAAATTTAACCAATAAAATTTTCCCTGAACTCGAGATAGATAGATTAAATAATATATTGCAATGACAAGTGAATGTATGAGTTTAGGATAGCCCCAATTCCTTTAGAAGCACTCGCATGCATGATTTAAAGGTAATTAAGGTCTACTCATAGTTTAAAATTTATAAATTATGACAAGTCATTGGTTTAGCATTGATACAAGTTTAGATGCATGAATAATGTTCCATGCAGAAGGTATAAGGAAAGGGGAAAGGGATTATGCATGACATCTATGTTATTATATATATACTTATATATCTAATATCATGATATATTTCATTGATGGGTTTGTAACACTCTGATGTTTGGTTTGTTATTTTCATAGTTTTATTGGTAAGAAGATGGTGTTATGGATCCATCATTCCCTCATTGTTTTCTTCTATCGATGATTGGATGTGATATACCTAAACATCTATCGGATTTCTTAGACTGTGATGAGCATTAAAAAAAATATATTGATCGTTTACTTAGCATTGATATTCTTGATAATGGCTATGTAACATTAATGATCTTTGATGATGATTTAGCATGGTTAGTCATTATAATGATATAGTTGGATATTATATCACTTGTGGAATAACATGCACATTGATGTACCTCCTTGTTATGATGCTCTTGATTTATGATGATGATGCCACATGAACATTGGTATCATTGGTAGGATGAATATGTTATAAGTTGAGATCTAGATGGAAAGATGGGAAAACACACTCAAGGGAAGGGCTCATGTCTCAATGAGGATGACCACCTATCCTAGGGATTAGGAAGCCTTGGGTAAGGGGAAAACTTGAGAAATTGGCCACTAAATTTAATTGAGGTAAAAGTACTAAGAGGAATGAGTTGTAACTTGCTTTTATCTTATTATTGACACTTGTAATTTCACTCTCAAGAGCAATTTCTTCCTTGCATGAGAAGGGGAAAGACCAAGAGACAAATATTGGAAATGTTGATCTAGAATGGATCATTATATAATTTGTCATATATATTGGTACTTTCTAGGTGGAAAAAAATGGATGCACTGGCTTGTAGGGCCCTTTTTAGTGTCATGTCCCAATTTGGAAATTTTGGGTACATAACCTTGTAGATCCATTTTGAGGTATTGAACAACAATTTTTTGGGCCAAAACTTTGCAAGTAAAGCTCCTATCATAGGGAAGGGCCCATGTCTCAATGAGGATGACCACCTATCCTAGGGATTAGGAATCCTTGGGTGAGGGGAAAACTTGAGAAATTCAAAACTAAATTTAATTGAGGTAAAAGTACTAAGAGGAATTAGTTGTAACTTGCTTTTATCTTATTATTGACACTTGTAATTTCACTCTCAAGAGCGATTTCTTCCTTGCATGAGAAGGGGAAAGACCAAGAGACAAATATTCGAAATGTTGATCTAGAATGGATCATTATATAATTTGTCATCTATATTGGTACTTTCTAGGTGGAAAAAAATGAATGCACTGGCTTGTAGGGCCCAATTTAGTGTCATGTCCCAATTTGGAAATTTGGGGTACATAACCTTGTAGAGCCATTTTGAGGCATCGAACAAAAATTTTTTGGGCCAAAACTTTGCAAGTAAAGCTCCAAACCCCTCGATGTTGTTTGACAAACCTAGACCTTTCCAACAATGTGAAAATCACCTCAACTAGAGATCATATATGGAAGTTATGCCTCCTGCAAGTTGACCTACCTTGTTGACCACCATGGTACCCATTGGATTCCATGTTAGCCCCCATTACTCACACATGTGGCGTTATCCATTGTATATTTTCAAGAATATTCTAGAAGGTCCAAAACCTAAAACTAATTGAAGGTTGAGGCATGCAAAAACCCTAACCCTAGATGACTATCAGGCTATGTTAAATATTGGGTTGCTAGGAGGAGAAAGGGTTCATTATTTAGCATTGTACTTGTTCCATAATTTAGAAAAGAATAAAGAAGTGGGATTTGATAGCATAACATAGGAAGAAGAATAATTTTTAGCAAACATTTAGGCCATAGTGTCATAGGAAACTCCATAGTGAGTGCCCCCTTTCTTTGTATTTGTTTTTTCATAACTGAAGAAAAAAGTGAAAAACGTAGGTCTCACCTGTTAGTGAGGTTTTCTCTCATACCAGGTTTCCCATGATATATCTTGTGTTCATTTGTGTGTGTGGTGTGTTCATTTTCTTTTTCTTTCATTTCCATATTTCAGTGATTTTCATAAATTTGAGCAATAAGCTAGTGAAAATAAAAATGAGATCTAAGGAAATAAAACTGCATAATAAAATATTTCATCATAATACAAGATCTATTGTGATGAACTATTCTAGTGGAATATCTACGACAAATTTACAAATCATATTGGTAACATGGTAGTTTGAGTTTGGGTATTTGTGGGAAGTTGTATGATCTAGCAATTTTTTAATAAGGAATTTGCAAAACCCTAGCCATGGTGGATGAGTCCAATCATAACAACCCTTGGGATGTAGTAGAAGAGATATTTGCAAGGGTTGAATAGTAATTCGTTGATATGTATTGCAACATGGCCCTCCTCATGGCATCCCTGACGAACAAATTCAGACCTTTCGGGGTCGTTGGTGGCTCTAAATTAGAAGTGGGATCAGATGAGAAACTGGGAGTTGGTGCAGACCTAGAAAATGAGTCAAAAAAGGATCCTAAGAAAGAGAAACCAAGTTCCAGTTCCATTACTACTTCACAAACTTTGTTTAAAATGGAAGTGAAAGTGGATATCAAACTCTATCAAGGTGAGATCAATGTTGTTAAGTTGAATCATTGGATGTAATAGTTAGAAGTGTATTGCCTTGTCCATAATATAGATGAAGAGCAAAAGATGTCATTTTTCCAACTGAAGCTAGAGGGCCCTACACTAAATTGGTGGGAAAGCCACACAAAGACACTTAGTTTGGAGGGTGATCCATCAATAACTAAGTGGGAGGCATTTAAAACCATCATCAAGTCCCAATTTTACCATATTGGGTATGTAGAGGACTAGTGGATATGTTGACATCACTTTAGGTAGAGGCAGGAGTAGAGTGTGCAAGAGTACACCACCGAGTTTGGGAATATGGTGATCATATTGGGTATCTCTCCCATGAACCTAGACATATTCCTCAAGTATTTGGGGGCGTATGCATAGACATTTCTGAAAGAAAGTGATTCTATTCAAATCAAGGACCATTTATGAGGCATGTGTGCAAGCACACTACCTAGATAACATATGTCATAAGACAAGGAATTCATCTGGTTCTAAACAGAAACAACACCAACTTGCTTCCAAGGAGGGGAAGAAGAAGTATAAAGGAAAAGACAATAAAATGACAACTGCTACACACCAATGAAAGGATCTAAACAACCACTAAAACCATTGTAATATCAATGGTCACATCAAAGATACGTGTTGGAAGCTGCATCTGAAGAACCATGAGAATGATACAAAGAAAAAGAACTTGGTAGCAACATATTCAAGAAACATGGTAGAGAGAAGCTCATATGTGGACGAGAATATTGTCTACATCTTAGTGTAGAAGGAGGTGAATTTGAGTAGCCTTTGTCACAAGGAAGAGAAGGAAATGCAAAAAATATTCCATATTAAGATCCAGGTCAAAAATACCAAGGTTGATGCTCTATTCAATTATGGTTCACGAGAAAACCTTATATCATATAATATAGTCAACAAGATTGGATTGGAAGTTCATGATCATCCTAGCCCATATCCAATATTGGGATATTGGTAAACAACGATGCATAGTTCAAGGTGACGAAACAGTGTAAGACCAAGTTTTCTATAACAATGGATATGGGTAAACAAAGATGCATAGTTCAAGGTTACAGAGCAGTGTAAGATAAAGTTTTATGTAAGTGCATATTTTATTGATGAAGTAGAGTTAGATGTAGTACCACTTGACATGTGTGGTGTTGTGTTTTTTAGCCCCTACATGTATATGAGTGATGTGATCTTCATGAGAAGAGAAAACTAATACTACTTGATCAACGATGGGAAGTATTAGTACATCAATAGACACAAGGGTAAGTCAAATATCTCTTTGGTACGGTGCTAACCAAGCCAAAAAGTTGATAAAAACTAGTAAGAAGTATGTATTTCTTTTCTTAAGAGAGAATCAATTGGGTGATGAATCCGTAAGAGTAAAGGCATCCCTGAAGGGATGTACTAAAGAGTAGAAACAATATTTGGAGGATTTTTTGTATGCATACAGGGTAGTTTTCTAGGAGTATAAAGGGTAACCACCTAAGCGGTAAGTGAAGCACAAGATATAGTTGTTTCTTAACTCCTCGTTACCAAATATTGGATAATATAGATAGTTTATTCTAGAAGTAGACAAAGTGAATAAATTGCTATAGTAGTTGTTGGAGAATGGATCAATTCAACCAAGCACCTCACCTTGTGGGTCACCTATCATCATAGTACCCAAGAAAGATTGGACTTGGTGAATGTGTGTCAACTATAAAGCTTTGAACAAGATCACACTCAAGAATCTGCACCCTCTTCCCATGATCGATGATTTGTCAAACTAGTTGCAACATGCCAAGTAATTCACCAAGTTGGGTCTTAAATTAGGATACCACCAAGTACACATTAAATAAAAAAACACCTAGAAGACCACCTTCAATACAAGTCAAGGTCTGTATGAATGGCTAATCATGCCTTTTGGTTTATGTAATGCACTGGCTACATTTATGTGATTGATGAATGGTGTATTGAAACTCTATTTAGATTCATTTTTAATATTGTATTTGGATGAAATATTAGTTTATATATCTACCTAGGAAGAGCACATTTCACATCTCATTCAGGAGTGGATACTCTGAAAAAGGATCAACTACTCAATAACCTTAATAAATCACATTTTAGCTAGAAGATCGACATTTGTGCTTTGTGAGTAGCAATATAATCACATGATGCAAAGCATATGTTCATGACCTCTAACCATGATTAAGCCAAATATCCTTTAGTATCACCCCAAAACTTAATAAATTTTACCTTTTCAAGTTATCTATACAAGTTACCTCTAGGTGGATTTGTTTATCCCTCACCCGGAACTGAATTGCCATTATATTCTCTATTTAGTTGGTTTGTCATTGTGTCAGTCATTCTTTGAAATGACTATATCATGGTTCTAACTTCATCGACAAGTATATTTTTCTAATACCCCTTTCTTTGTGTAGAAGGTTGTGATTTAAGCAGGGGTTGGGGTAATGGATAAAAACCTCTTGTTTCCCTACCTCTACCTCTTCTTCCTCTTATATCCATCACAAATATGTTATGCTTGGACATAGGGATTTAAATTCTTTAGTTACCTCATAGTTGTTTCATAAAAATAGCTTCACAATTTATTATCCATGGGGGTTTGTTGTAATATAGGTGATTGTATACAAAAGTTACTAGTAGTCCTTCACACATATAAATATACCACAATGCACTAATGTACAGGCACACACATAGATGAGAGATTGAAGAATACACAAACTAATGGAGAGACCAACAATATACACTTAATATTATATCACAACAACCAGCTTTATCTGTTACATAGAGACATATTTATACTTTCACATTCAGTTACAAGGTAGTTGCAACATTCTAACTACCTCAATCGGTCGACCCAACTAGACAATCGACAGACTTAGAAATTTGACTAGACAATCAACTGGATCGCATATCCGGCTTGGTTAATTGTCGAGTTTGGTTGACTATCGAGTCTATTCGAATAGCCCCTACAAAATCTCCCCCCACCTAAAATTATTTCTTGTCCCAAGTAATAAGGATATTGCGACTTTTACATTTACAAAAATTTTAGAGAATGATATTACAAAATTTTGAAGAAGACATAGAACAATATAGCCAATCATTTTGTTGGATCTTCTATGGTTGCTTGCTAAATTCCTAGATCTTTTCTTGTAGATGTTGTTGGATGTGGTTTATCTAATGTATTCTCTGGTTGGACAATTGTTTCTTCTAGTATTGTTTTAGGCCAAGTTTAGAGGTGTACTTTTGGATCCAATGTATTGACACCTTTGGCTAGTTTTGATGCATATGCTCCTTCCACTTCTAGTTCTGGAGTCGATGAATGATGGTTGGCAGTCATAAAATTAAACTCTAATATGATCGAACTAGAGAATTTGAATCTTGGTCAAGGAGGAGAGGTAGGGGACAATCGATTTCATGTTGTCGACTATTGTGGAAGATATCCAAAAGCGGTTTGGTAGATATGAGGCATCAGTCTCTGCAAGCATTAGAAAAATGTCTGTCATTTTTCGATTGAATATTGCATCTGGACTCTAAGTGACTTCACCTATGTAAGATATCCCAATTTATCCATGATGGAGGAATTTTTAACCATGGTCGATTCAGGATTAAAATTCTCCTCAACATGTTGTATCTTTCTGATAACCTAATCAAGATACTCCACAATATTCTCAGTTTCCAATTTTTCTCTTTACCCTCTTTGAACCACTACCACTCTTGTTGTGTAAGTTGTATTTCAACATCCTTTTCTTTGTTGATTTGCATGAACAAATTTGTTCTCATTATGGAGTCAAATGTCATATTTTTCTTCTTTGTTAATTCTTCCATCATGCTTATCTATGATTTTAATTTGTTGAAGGTTGAAGAAAAATAAGTCAGCCAATTGCTTACCATGATGTTGAGTCTAGTTGCTTGATCAATAACCGCATCTAATATTTTTTGGGTTTCTTCAAATTTTTCATATTATGACTATAATATGACTAAAGTTTGATCAATCATAGGTTGGTGGGTTTCTTTGATCATTTGGATAGGTTCCTAATTAACTTTCTCGATCTCCTCCCTTAGTTGTCGGATTTCTTGTTGCACTTACAGGTTCGAATCGACTAGTTATTCAACCAATTTATTGATAGAGTCGAGTCGATCTAACTCCTCACTTGATGTCTCCAGGTTTAGTTTTTCTTGTGCCAAGTCGATGTAATTTGTCCATATATCATTCTCCTTATCTTTCCTTGCAATCAATCGGTCTCCATCCTTCATTGTTCACTTCTATATTGAGACTGATTATTTTGTGACTTTGTTGTACATACCTAAAATCTGGTTATCTAAAGTGATAGTCGAGTCAAAGATCATATCTATGGGGGGTGAAGTTGCTCCCACAGGCCTAAAAGTTGTGAAAGTGGTGATGAAAGAAGTGGTTTCTTTCATGTGTTTTGTCTTCTTCTTTGAATCTAATAGCGACTGCAATGACTTAGGAGTCCTTTTAGGTGTCTTGTTAATTGGATAATATGGGTGGTCCATGAGTGGTATTGTTGGTGCAGTTGTGATTGGTCCTTCTACAATTGTTTTTTTTTCCCAATAATTGATCTAGTAGAGGATTCCACTTGTTTGTAGACCCTTGGTCAGTTATCTTATGAGTTAGTTGTTGTACACTTGAATGTGTTGCTATGTATTGTGCACCCAAATATTTCTGATGCACTTTCTCTATTTGTTCTGTTTCTTATTTCTCATTCTCCACTTGGTCATTCTATTGAGTAATGGGTTGTGTGACTCGTCCTTTTCCAACTGGGGCCAGGCAGGTGAGTTCAACCAGTGCTTGTTTCCTACTTCTCCTCCAACCTCTGTATCTTTTGATTCCTTGTCTATATATGTTTTTTGAGGGCTCCCTTTGTTTTCATGAATTTATCACAAATCTCTTTAATATGGGTCATTGCTTCATTGTATACATGTCCCACACTTGATTGTAGAATATATTGGGCTTTGGTCAACTCTCGATGAGTTGTTTTTCCCTTTTGTTCGACTTGTTGGAGTATTCTCTAGGAAATCTTATCGAAGTTTTATTTGAGTGCTATATTATCAAAATTAATGGGTTTTTCGTTCTGAAAGAGTCCCTTCCAATTAATGTCAAGTGGTTTTTGAAGATGACTCGACCGGTTGAGGTGCCTCTATTACTAGTTGTTTCATTTTTTTTAAGGTTCTCTTTATAGGGGAACCCACTAGATTGTCGAAGTTATGTAATGGTGTATAGTTTAACCTCTTTTTCTTCTTCCATTTTTTCATATGTAAGAGGCATTATGATTGGTGGATCTTCTTCAAGGACTCTTGAAGGGATTGGAAACTCAATATTTGTTTTTCTTTCTAATTCTTGGAATATCTGCATTCGAGTTGGTTGATAGGACAAGTATTTTGGAGTTGGTGTTGATTTGTCCTCACACCATGATTTAGTCATGTCGATGCATAATTGAATATGGCACGAATTGGGTAATGCTCAATGAACTACCTTCTCGCCTCTCCATCTATGGGAGGCATTCTTGAGATTGTAGACCCAATTTTTAAACATCATGACAACCAGAAGGGAGTCTGATAATCTTGTTGCACCTAGTGAAAATACTTGATAATTGTTCATTTTCAACACTCTTTTTTGGTAAAGGCAGCCTCGTCGACTGGACATATTTGGCTCATGGCTATCCAAATAAAAAGAGAGGGGAACCTGAAAGGTTTCCCCTATTCCTGGAATCCTTGCAATTTCTCTTGATGATGGTTTCGAGATGCTTTGACCAGTTTAACATAACATGACTTTCTTAAATGCTTCTTATTGTCTCCAAAATTGTTAGCTTGACATCAGATGCTTAACCCATGGTGGTAAAAAAAAGTGAAGCGATGATTCAGGCCCATTTAGCACACTATTAGTTGACCTAATTAATAAAAAATCTCTTTGAGTTCATTTATGTTGTCGATCTTGTGAGTTGGTATATCGAATAAGCTAGATCGAGTGTCTTGGGCACTAGATATCCTCCATGAGTCAAGCTAGTGAATATGTGGATCAAGCCATCTGTGATTCCAAGTGGGTGTTCCAACCACAAGTGTCCTCCATGGTACCGACTAATGATAAACTTGTCCACCTCTTCCTTCCAACTCCCAAGGTCTGCAATATGTGGGGCTCCTAAGTAGTGTCAAATGTGTGTGTGGTAAATAAGTCAAGTTTCTTCTTTCCATATGCCGATATCCATGCCCTAAGATGTGAACTTATTCCATTGTTTATCCCATTGGATTTCTTCCATTATGTATTACTTGATATTGTGCATCCTTACTTTGAGTTCAGTCACGGTTGCCCTATCAAATATTTATTTGGTGTGAGGCTCTACCATGGTTTCTTGAATTTTCCATCTCATTCTCAGCATGCTTACATGATGTTCTTATTCGAATATTTTTTTTGGATTAGGAAGTGTAGCAGTCAAACATTCAATTTCCTAGTTTTGAGTTTGTTTTTTCAATTAATAGGGAGTGAAAATCAAAGTGACAAAGTCATATACATTGTCGATATTTATAGGTGCAACAGTTTGGGGTGTATTAAATTAGAGTGCGGGGAATGGTGATTGACATGCTTCGTTATTTATGATGGGTGTAAATGTGTGTTTGTGTGAGTGGACAGTTGTACCAACATGTAGTTGGGGGTCAACATAGTCCAATTGGATTTTGGTTGAGTCAAAATATCTGCATTGGTCAGTGCCATCGACTGAGTTGGTTTTTTTCTTCTAATGGATTTTTTCAACTTGGATGACCTGTGAATTTTTTTGAGTATTTATAATCATTTGAATCATTCCTTTTGGTCGAGTCAGTTCTTTCAATCAATCCTAAGTCTTTGATCAGATGGCCAACAAGTCAACTTTTCTATTCCTGCCGACTTTGTCAATGCTTCTTTTTCCATAGTCAAATGTTTTAAGTCGGTCAATTTTGATTTCTTTGTTCATTTTGTACTCATGCTCACTTGATATATAAGTTTCGCACTCACTTAATTTGGACAAGGCCCTCTCTCTTGATTCTCTTTCTCATTTGTTCAAAGGTTGTATGAGATCCTGCCTCCATGTTGTGAAATATATCAATTTCTTCTTATCAAAAAGGTCTAGTCGACGTGCTTTCCAAGAGATTTGATCTTTTTGGTTTTCTCCTTTGATGAATTGGTTGAGATATAGTACTTATTGTTGATCCAAGACTGACAATTCTTTATTAAGTAGTTCCCTATTGTTCAATAGTTCCATAGCTAACTCTTCATAAGTGACGGTTTTATTTGAAGACTTTTATTTTATTTTATTTTGATTTTTTTTTTCTTTCCTTTCTTTCTCTTTTCTTTCTTATCTTTCTATATTTTATTTTTTCAGTAAGTTTTTATTCTTGGACTTAGGCTACCACGAGTGGTTTTTGACCTAGTCGATGCATGTTGGCACCTTCGAAAAGGATTTCACCAACATGCATAATGATTTTTATGTAGTATATTTGTTTAGTTAGGCCCCATTGACCACTTCTTGAAATAGGTGCCCTTGCAGTGATTTTAATTGGATTGTGGTGGTTGGTCGAACATCTTCAACGATGTATGGCCCCAACTAGGAAGTTTCAAGATTCTAAGGTTTTCCTTTAACACAATTGTCATACATTAATACCAAATCACCTATTTTCATATCTTTTCTTTTCAGGTTTCGGTCATGCCATGCATTATGTTGTCATTTTTTGATTTCTTGGTGATGAATAACAAACATTATTTCTTCTTCCAAGTGGTGCAATTGATGGAGGTGTTTATTTTGGGCTCTATCTAAATCATTTATGAGCACATATGCTGCCCTAGTTGCATTGGTCTAGAAATGTAGTGGAACTACAACTTCCTAGCCATATACTAGCTTAAAGGGAGCGTGTACGATTGATATTTTATACACAGTCCTGTAGGCTGAATGTGTTGTAGGGACCTTACCATCCCATTCATCTTTGTTGATTCCACAAATTTTTGTTAGTCCTTTTTGAAGGTTCTTATTGAAGGATTTGACTACACCTTTAACTTGGGGATGATAGGCCTACATCTTCCTATGATCAATCATAAATTTCTTTAACAATATTTGGATTGTCCCATTAACAAAGTGGGTTCTTTGATCACTAATAATGGTTAAGGGGTATCCAAATCTTTTCATTGTGTTTTCATATATAAATTCATCCATAATTTCCTTTGTGTAGGACTCGACTAGTTCTGCCTCATCACATTTTGTTAAGTATGTGACTGCAATGATGTTGTATTTTTCTCATGTTCTTTTAAGAAATGAGCCAAAAAAATCAATTGCCCAAATTTCAAATGGTAAACTAGAGTTTACTGAGTGTAAATGCATCTCATTTTTCCACAAGGTTTGACCCATCTACTGAAAAATGTCACATTATTTTACTTTCATCTGATAATCCTTATGTAAAGCTGGCCTCCAAAGGCCCTCCTAAAGAATATTTCTTGTTGTCATGCCAACCTCACAATGGCCTCTTGTGGGTCTAGTGTGAGCTTCATCCATTATTCCTTATCTCTCATGTTCCAAATCACATCTCCTTAATATATCATTAGGTACAAGTTTATACATGTAGCTATTCATGACAGTGAATGAAGATTCTTTAAATTCTAATACATTCTTTTTATTTTTAGGAAGATCTCAGGAGCCCTCCCCTCCTCCAAAAATTTATCTATGTCTTATAAATCCTTAGGGGTGGCCTTCACCCAAGATATATGATCATCAAGCAAGTCATCATCTATCCCCATCGATTATCCTCATGTTTCTATTTAGGATAGGTGGTTTGGGCCGACTTTATTTTTACCTGGTCAGAGAACTATGTTGAAGTCAAATTCTCAAAATAGTAGTATCCATCGACATATTCTTCCTTCATTTACCGGTTTGTTTGCCACGTATTTTAAGGCTTGATGATTGGTGAAAAATGTGAAGGGATTTTCCAACAAATAGCGTCTAAATTTTTGAAGAGAAAAAATCATAATCTTCTCTTTCTATCATCGAGTAATTGTATTCTTCTTTATTAATTTTTATGAATAGAATTGAATTTGGATGGTTGATCATATCACCATATGGTTGTTTTAATATTGATCTGAAAATGATGTTGGATGCATCGATGTGTATGTGAAATTTCCTTGACCAGATGAGGAACCAAAATATAAGTTCCTCTACTAAATTTTTGTTTTAGTAGTTCAAAATATTGATTATACACTTGAATCCATACAAATTTAACATATTTTCATATGAGCTCGTTGATTGGAAAAGTAATGTCAAAGTAGTGTCTTATGAATTTGTGATATTATCCTACGTTCCCAAGAAATATTTTTATGTGCTTCTAATTCACTAGTGGCTTTAGATCGAGGATAATGAAGTCGATTATGTTTCGAATAGTCGAGTCAATTGTTAGCTGATTGAATCGATTGGAACAACCAAGTGTTACATTCTGGTCAAACCTTACTTCATCTATATTTTGATTTCCTCGTTTAGTGAGATTGTCTCATCCATCTGCAAACTTTTATCTATGTATTTGACAAATTATATTTAAAATGGACACATCGGTTCGCCCTAACTATTCATTGATCTCGATTCTTCTTCTTCAATAAGTAGATTCAGTAGGGGGGTGAGTTTGTGAGATCCTTAATATGGAGGAGTATGTTTTCTCCTTCTTGAATCCCAAACCAACTTCAATCTATTTGTGGAATTACAGTCAAAACATTATCGCACATATTTCCATTTTCATCTATTTTATACCACACCTTGGAGGATTGAGGGTATCTATGAAGCCTTTAATGGATGAAGTATATTATACAACAACTAGAATCGCTGACAAGAGATCGACGTATCATGGGGCCCAAGTCATCGACATCCATACTTTATATTATGTCTACTAGTTGAAGGGTGTCAATTCCCACCTCTACCAAATGTAGACTCTTACTCCTCATAGGAACCATCGAGGTTTCTCCTCTCAAATCTATTCAGTCAATTTCAATTGCATATTATTCCAACATTCCAGTGATCAGCTAGTCCTGGGACTATTTTCTATTTGAACTTTGAGGATCCCTCATGTTACACATTTCTTCTATCCTTCTTTGTCTTTTGTCTTGTTCCAACTTCTAAATGTCGGGTGGGGGTTTGTGATACAAAATTTGACATGTAGTCTTTCTTTTCTATTATTCTTCCAATGTATATTCTCTTTTAGTCATATTATGCCTTTCTTTTGGCATTATTCTCTTTGGTGTGGCCAGCTTCGACTATGACATCTCATGGATCATCAACCCCCCCATTGTCGATCCAACTTACTCGAAGTTGGTGATGTTAGCTATGGTTTCCATGGTAATTTTTGTAAGAATAAATCACATGCTTCACATGTGTCTTTGCAATTAGTGTCCAGGAATTCTTCCCACTTGGTTTGACATTCCTCCCAGTTATAATTTGGTGGTGGCGTACTAAGAGGAGGTCGATATTCAACAATATGACCAAGTCCTTTATCTAATAGGAATTTATCTAGCACAGAAGGTATAATGCAAAAGAAACTTCCATGAATATCAATATAGAATTTTTCTTTGACTGTGTCTATTGATGTTAATTTTTCAATTGCTTGTTCTTGGAAATATTCTTGATCAATTCTCTCAACCCACTTGTGCAAGTTGCCTGACCTCCGTTGATGATTTTTAGCATTAATTGTTTGTTTGAAGTGTGTCTACTCATTAGTAGTTCGATTGATGTATTCTCTTATTTCTTTTTGGATAGCTTCAAGAAATCACTCATGCGTTTTTGTAAACAATTGTGCTCGTGCTTCGATCATAGTCAGTGGATTTCTCCTTGTGTAGTTTTTTTATATAATTGTTGACCTTGTTCTCCCACCACTCATGTATCTCTTCCAAGCTCAACATCTATGTGTACATTATTTTACACACCCAGGTTTAGGAAGTACTGGAAATAGAGCCAATGTTGTAATATAAGGGATTGTATACAAAAGTTACCAGTAGTCCTTCAGACAAAGAAATATACCAAAATACACTAATATACAAGCACACACCTAGATAAGAGATAGAATAATAGATGAAGTAATGGAGAGACAAAAAATATGCACTTTATATTATATCACAACAACCAACTTTATCTATCGCATAGTCACATATTTATATTGCACATTTAGTTACACGGTAGTTGCAACTTCTTAACTACATCGGTTAGTCGACCTAACTGGATGATCGACTGACTTACAAATTCGACTAGACAATCAACCAACTTGCATATCTGAGTTGGTTGACTACCATATTTAGTCTATAGACTCAATTATCCCCTACAACATGGTCTATAAGCTCTAGTGTGTGAAATAGTGTTCAGATACCATATGTAGTGCCCTTCATGACACTATAATAACAAAGTAATGGTATACCATAAATTAAGACTGTGTGCGGACACATGTGTGTGGGAACATGTGTGCGGGCACATGTGTGCACAAACAATATCAATATGTGTATAATCACATGTTCTCAATAATCTCAAATGAAATGCTACTTGATGTTGTTTTCTTTTCATACCAAAAATGGAGAATGTACTCTACTCCCTATCTTCCCATAACCCATAATAAAAATACATTATCATTTTGATACTTAAATCTGAAACCTATACAAATAATAGAGCCTTTATTTCAATATTACAAGGGATGATTCTCTAATACTAGAGGCATTATGCAATTCAACTTTTAAATATTCTAGTTTTAAGTAATTCACTAAATAGTTTACCTTCAATTATGTTCAATCTGTTAGGTCTAAAATTAGATGTTAAATGGAAGTTTTGTGTAAGAACTCCTTTAGTATTTTTACTTATATTTAATGATTTATTTTGTAGTAATAATACCGATATAAAACATGGTATTAATTGACTTCTTGTTGTTAAAATGTGAATGTATAAAATGAGGTATAATGCATCACCAACTACAATCCCCCACTTTAGAAAATCCTCCTTTCATACTCTCCCATTCAATTATCTAAACTCTACAAACTCTTTTATTATAATTACTCCAAAATGAATATACATTTAGCTTAATTTGTTTAAACATAAAAACATGCAAATAAGTTCTCATTGTTAGGGGAGGCCAATATTGGATGTTATACCATCAATGCACCTTTATGTAAACTTGTTTAATTCTGTAAGAATCGATATCTCTTTTAGCTAAGGAAGGTGACAATTATAGAATAAGACAACCCTCCTAGGCTAGAATCAAGACAAATCTTCTTCAACTCAAACAATGCATGTAAAAAAAGGTAAGGAAATATCATAATGACACTTTTCAAGAGGATATGTTACTCCCAAATCATACCTATCTATTCTCTTTAACTAGAGAGAGAACCTAGAATTACTCCCCTTAAATTTCCCTTAAAACCAAAATTGTGCACACAATCCAAGAAAATAGGTTGCTACATGAGATTAGCATAGTTTGTAGATGATAAACCTAAGTATTTTGTGTGGTTTGCACCACTATAGGGCACGTGCACCTTTGTGTGGTTGAAACTGAATTTTTAACCCTCTCATATAAATAAATTAGATATATAGAATCTAGAAACTCAAACCCTTAAGGGAATATTTTTGTATCAAGAAATAAATAACTACTCATTTAATTTTCAAAATATCATTCTTGTTAACAAATGGCTATAGATTTTTCTTTTAAGTTTTTGGCTCCAATAGAATACTCCAAATTTTATCTCCAAAATTCTCTTCTTTCCAATTGAATGCGAGCATATTGGTTGACCACCCTATCATATCCTATGGGTATTGTTATTCCCCTGGAACCCCTAAATTGTAAGGGCTATATGAAGGTGTTTACAATATAGAAAATGTGAATGGGTGTACCCTCTTCATCAATGGATTATGCAGCTCTTCAATGAGCTATATGGAGTCCCCATTCCCAAAATAACCAAAACGTGATCAATAATTCACCTCAATAATGACCAAACTCTCCACCATTTCACCATGAAAAATTTCATCATTAGAACAACCATCTAACATTAGAATGCCTCTCATGGACACACTCCCTCTCTTCTTATAATACTTGTGTAATATGTCACATGCCTCATGCAAAATGACTCATTATTAATTCACTAATATGCCTTATTATTCTTCACCTAGCCACACATCTCTTCCATGCATAATTTATAATTTCTAATTAACTTAAATGCACATTATTCACCCAACTCCCAACTACTTTTCTTATTTTTTCTCATTTATGTTGTCTCTTTTCTTTTCCAACTATTTTAGGTGTGTGCACATGATAATTCACCTTTAATTAAATAATTTACATCGAAATAGGAATTGAATAATTTCTATTAATGCATGTCTCTAGTGTTTAGTTTCTATCTTAAATTTTCATAATGAAATTAAATCTAAGTTACGTATAAATCTCCCCTCTAGATAAATGAGTGCCAACTATATGAATAATAATTTCATGAGTGCACTTCTATTTTTTAAAATGTATCATTTTCAAATGCCATGCATGAAAAGGACACTCTTTCCCAAAATAACAATCATCAACTAGTGTCAATATCAAAGATAAGGTCATGATCAATTCGACTCTTCTCAACATGTACCAAGGGTGAGGTTGTGTTCATTCTAACCCTTCAAGTACACACATTTTCATGGTGGAGAACTAATGTAATATAGGTGAGATCTTGTTAGATCCATCTCATTTTACTCATGGTGAGAGAATAATGGTCACTGAGCAATAAGGACTCCATGTCCTTATTACAGACTCCTCGACTATACCTCATGAATGGTCCCTAATTTTCCAACTACCTTCATGGAAATGTGTAACGTCTTAGGTGAGAACATGAGTTCTTCAACCCATCACATAAAAGGAGTTTCTAGTAGGAAAAATAGAGAAAACACTCCTCCTCTCCTTATAGTACATATTTCACACCCTCTTTATATAACTCAGATCCATGTGTAATCTTAATTGACAATATCCATTCATGTATGGACACATCTAGAGATATCTATCAAATATCATTGTTAAAAGTAATTATAATTCATATTAACATGTTTACAACATCATATTCAAATTGAGACATAAGTCTCGTAACTTAATGTAGGTCCATATAAGAGGACTCACTCAAAAGTCCATATACATGTGATTGTTTCATATCACACTTGAAAATCATCACAACAAACATTAATAAAAATTCATAGAAGCCAAAAAAAATTTAAGCAATCTAATTCAATTGTCTCCATCCACAAAAATGAGTTGTCCATACATTAAAAAAAAATGCCCTCAAATAATAACAATAACAATACGAAATAATAATAAGTCTAATCAAACAAAGGCATTTTATTCATAAAGGTTGTTTTTATAGACTCCAAAACTACTGTTATAATAAGTTTGATTTTTTTTTAATGAAAAACAATTTTATTAATTTTAAATTTACTATATTTTTTATAATTTTATCTTATGTAATTAATAATAAGTCTAATTAAACAAAATGGGGGGTCAGAATGAAGTCTGAGGTTTTTCCTGGCACTGAGGCTCGTGGGTGTGGATATTTTTCTCTCAATCTTTTTGACACGCGTTGACAGGTTTCCCTTCCTCTCCCCCGCGTCTTTATCCTAGGCTCACTGTCTACACAAACCGTAGACAGTTTTTCAGTTTCCCTGTCTTTCTCTCATGAGCTTCTTTGCAGACGTGTAATGCTGGGATTAACCATGGATAAAGATACATTGCACATGGACCCTTCCTTCTTTTCTAGCGGCTTGACCCCAGTCTAGGGTTGCTGGCAGTTGATTTCTCGCCGCCTAACCAGACTTTGCTTACCTCTCTCGAGCCATCGTCTCCACTCACTGGTAAGCTTTCATCTCCTGCCATTTCCCTGCACGGAACATGTTCTTACTCTAGCATTTTTGGTACTTTCTCAGACTTTTGAATTATCAAACCCCACCCTCTTAGAATCCCTAGATCTCCTAGCTCACCTGTAGATTTAGCCCTTGATTGGATCTCACAGGAGGAGGGAGCATCCCCTCGTCTCCTAGCTCACCTGTAGATTTAGCCCTTGATTGGATCTCACAGGAGGAGGTTTTTTTCCTGTGCTCTTAACCATATTCGAGCCTCAAACCCACTGGAATTGGTTTTGCGACAAAAGGGACTCAGCACCAAGAAGTATCCAGACTGGATCTCAGAAGTAAGGAATCAAGGCTAGCACTTCCTCGGGGATCTTCTCCCCCTCCAAAGGTTTTATCTAGAATTTCTTGGAAGTTGAAGAACAGAGGGGTTTTACCCAAGACAGAAGGGCCCCTTCCCCAGTTTACAATCCAGAGGAGTCATGGGACGCAAGGGGATTTCATTGCGCACATCAAAAACAGAGAAGGAAAGGCCCAAAATCTATTGGGAAAGTGGGAAATATGAAGTTTGGAAAGGAGGTAGGTATGAACAAGGTGGTACAGATGATAAATCAAACTCTGGTGGGGAGGGCCAGTGGTAGATGTTTTGCACTCAAAACCATTATTTCTTGGACAAATTTGGTTTGGGAAGAGCACCTGGGGTATGCACCAGAGGTTATTGAATTAAGCAGGAATTGGTTTTCTTTCCTTTTTCTACAACCAGAGCATGCAAAATGGGTGTTGAGTAAAAACTGGAGTGTAAACTCCTCCCCTCTTTTGCTCAAGCCTTGGAGCCCCCTTTTTGACACAAATAGGGAGAGGATGGACAAAATCCCTGTCTAGGTAATACTATTGGCTCTACCCATACAATTATGGTCTCTAGAACACTTCAAATCCATCGGAAATTATTTGGGGGAATTTCTTGAAGTTGATCTATCCTTCGAAGAGACAAAGCAGAGGAAAATTGCTAGGATTTTGGTTAATCTAAATATCAGAGAAGGGTTTGGAGAGGAGATAGACCTTACTTGGGAGGGTTACACTCATACCCAACTCTTGGACTATGAGAATATCCGCTTCAGATTCTGTCATTGTCACAACTATGGGCACCTGGTGGATGCTTGCCACCTCCCCTTAAGAACAAAAGGAGGCCCTTATTACAGAACTAAACTAAATCCTTCTTCTCCAAACTCCAACAGAAGGCAAGATTTTATCTCAGGGAAGGAAGCTCCACGCATTATGGAATCCAGACCCTCCACGGTGGTACCAGTGGAACAAGAACAGAAAGATGGCTCTCCACCCCATGAAAGGATTGCAGAGGCGGAACTGGAGAAAACAAGCACCTCTTATCTAGACTCAGAATTGGTGAAGACTCTGAACTCAGGTATTCCTCTTCCTCCCTCTCTCCCCATTATAGTTATAATAAATAATTTGTCTTTACAGGGTACTGAATGGTTGGAGGCTTTAAAAAACTTGTCTCTAAACACTGTATCCCAGACCTATGCCGAGACTACCTCAATCTGTTTAAAGGATCCCCCCCTTCTTGAAGCATTGCCTCCCCCTAAACAACTTTTCTTGGAAGAAGAAGCCTCTTCCTCCTCTTCCTAGTCCCTGGAATATTCTTCTACCTGATACTTTTTAAGATCTCAAAGAAAAACCTCCGGTGGACTGGGAAAGGAGGAAGTCTCATCCCTAGACAGGGGAGGACGGGGGAGAAATTCCTTTTTCTCCAAATCATAATCAAAGACCAGAATAGATCTCTTAGCCAGAAAACAACAATCTATTGAATGGGCACTTAGAGCTTCGAAGCCCCGGGCCAAGTTTTTGGGATGAAGATTATGTCCTTCAACTGCAACGGTTTGGCGGGGGCCCTCAAAAAACCCGCACTAAAAAGGGTGGTTACCACTGAAAACCCGAATGTTTTACTCGTCCAAGAAACTATGGGAGTAGGAGATGAGTTAAAATCAGGCCTGGATATTATGCTTCCAAGTTGAGTTTTTACCATGGTGGATGCAATGGGCAGATTAGGTGGATTGGCCACTGGGTGGAACTCACAAAATGTCCAAGTTCTCAACTCTTGGGGTCTGGACTCGAGACTTGGGATAACGGTGATGACCGCTAAAATCAAAGAGGTAGTCCATATACTCAACATTTATGGACCCTATCAAAACATAAAGTCCTTTTAGGACTCTCTCCTCAAAAGATCCTTCTTTCAAGAACTACTAATTTTAGGGGGAGACCTAAATCTCTCCCTGGGTCCCTCTGAGATCTAGGGGGACAGTGCAAGGCCAGATCTGTTGGCTGACTACTTTAGCCATAAATTTTTAGAATCCAGACTAACGAATTTGGACCCAATAAATCTCAAGCCTACTTGGAAAAATAACAGGGTCGGAACCAATGGAGTGGAAAAAAGACTGGACCATTTTTTGATCAATGAAAATATTTTGAACAACCTTCTTACCATCAAGCAATGGATTGGTTTTGGAGGCTTGTCAGACCATCATCCAATCTTTTTGGAATTCAGATAGGGCACCGAGAAGCTAGCCAACCCTTTCAAATTTAACAAAACTTGGTTTGAAGATGATTCCTTTATGAATTTGATTAAGGACCATTGGATACCCTATCGACGGGATTTACCCCAGTCAACAACTTATCAGTTTACAGAAAATCTAAAAAGAATCAAAGAAGTGGTAAAACCCTAGGCATTCCGAAAAAGAAAAAATGAAGATAAAGAGTTAAAAGACATTGAACTTGAACTACAAAGTCTCTTTGAATATTAAAAGGACATTCTGAGCACAACAAAGTCAAAATTCAGATTACTTCAACTAGAGAAAAGAAGGATAAAACTTTTCAAGGAACAAGAAGAGACCTGGAGATTAAAAAGCAGAGCAACTTGGCTGGAAAGTGGCGATGAAAACAAAAAGTTCTTCCAAGCCTATGCAAGAGGAAGGAAAAACATCAATACTATCTGGCATTTAAAGAATCGGGACGAGAACTTGGAAACCTCCTTTGAAGGTTTGTCATCACTAGGAAAAAATTATTTCCAAAATCTCTTCAAAGCAGAAAACGGAGCTACAATTGAGGAAGTAGTTAAAGTGGCTCAATTCTTTCCCAGATTTGTTGAAGAAGAGGAGAATCGATTCCTGATGTAATAAGTCACAGAAAAAGAGCTACTAGAAGTAATACACAACTTCCAAAAAGATAAAAGTCCAGGCCCTGATGGATGGACCATAGAATTCTTTATGGGTTGTTACTAAATTCTAGGATTAGACTTACTAAAATTTGTGGAGGACACAAGAGTTTTGGGTCGCATCCCTTAAAGTCTCAACTCAACCTTCCTTGCTCTTATCCCTAAAACGGATAACCCGAAGACTCTAGATGACTTCAGACCAATCTCTCTTTGCAACTGTGCCTATAAAATTGTCTCAAAAGTAATTGCTAGACGACTCAAAAAAATTCTTTCGAAGAACATTTCAGAACAAAAGTTTGGTTTTCTTGAAGCAAGACAAATTCATGAATCCATAGGAATAGCACAAGAAGGATTACATAGCATGAAGACAAGAAAGCTAAAGGGGCAGTGTTAAAAATAGATCTATCAAATTCCTATGATAGAGAAAGTTGGTTGTATATTCAATTATTACTGACTCATCTGGGCTTTGAAGTTCCCTTTATCACTTGGATCATGAGTTGTCTCACCACAGCTTCCTTTGCATTATTAATAAATGGCTCGGCTTCACCCTTCTTTAAACCAGAAAGAGGGCTCGGGCAAGGTTGCCCACTATCACCCCTCCTCTTCCTTCTAGTAGCGAAAGGACTCAACATAGCTCTTACTTAGGCAAAAATTGAAGGAGTCTTTTTAGGTATCAAGATAACACCTGCTTTGGCTCTCACACATCTACTATTTGTAGATGATGTCTTATTTTTCAGTGGAGGGTCTAGAAGGGAAGAAAAAACGTTAAGTAATATCCTTTCTCTTTTCTCCAAAGAAACAAGGATATTAATAAATGACAGAAAGTCATCGCTCACTACTTGCCTCCTTTCGGATGAAGAAGAGAAAGCACATTACTCCCTTTTCCTGTTCGAGAGAAAGAATTTAGATGTTGGACTAAAGTACTTGGGTTTTAATTTGAAACCCAATTATTATAGAAGAGAAGATTGGAAGTAGCTCTTGAAGAAATTGGACAAAAGGCTAAATGCTTGGAGTCATCGGTGGCTATCAAGAGTAGGGAGACTGGTGTTGGTAAAGTCAGTCTTGGAAAATATCCCCGTTTATTGGATGTCCCTATCTTGGATTCCAAAGTAATTCTGGAAGTAGTAAGGAAACTCTCCTCAAAATTTCTCTGGAGTGGAAAAAAGGAGGCACATGTAATTCCCTGGGTTCGGTGGGAAAAAATAGCCATCCCAAAGGCCTTGGGAGGGTGGGGACTGAAAAACATCTTTCTCTTCTCCAAAGCACTGGAAGCAAAGGGGGGAGGCGGCTTATAAAATCCTCTATTCTATGGACTAAGGTCATCGTCCAGAAATATATTGCACCAGTGCCTCTCGAGGCTTGGTTAAGAAGTCAACAAAAAAACATTAAGGGAGCCTCGATGATTTGGAAAGCCTTCCCTCTCATTGAAAATGGCTTATCTTGGAAAATTAGAAATGGAAACTGCTTTAGATTAAGTATGGACCCCTGGCCAAGAAGCGAAAGAAATCATTGACTCACTAATCAGTTAATATAGAGTTTACACTCCCTGGATATTATTTTCCTAAGTTCCGTGGTGGATTCCAACCGCTCTACCATTTGGTCACAGGGTTGGAAGGACCCATGGGGGATGAAACTCAGTGAAGAAGAAAAGACTAAACTAGAAAAATATATTATTTGTCTAAATTCATCACAGATCAGACTCTTGGACACTGAGGATGATTTGATTTGGGATCCATCTCCATCTGGGATCTACTCTCCCAAACTGGGCTATCTTAAATCTAACACTGATCAGCACTCCCTGGAGCCTGTTTGGTGGTGGAGGAAATTGTGGAAAGTCAAAAGCCCAGCTAAAACTAGACTTTTTATGTGGAATTCCCTTCACAATAAGTGTTGGGTATGTGTTATATTCTTTGCATGTGTGTGTGTGGGCGCATCATATATGACAACTGCATCTGGCGATCCCTCGTAGTAGTGCTTTGTTTGTGTCATGTGTGTTGAGCACTTTTCTAGGGGAGTCCCAAGGGGCGACAGGTATGGCCCCCCTGGTTACGCGCAGCGTTTGGCAACAAACGATAGCTCGGGGCCGATGGGGTTCAGGGTAGCGCTCCGAATTTATTTATTTTTTAGGCGGTTTTTGCTATTTTTAACGGTTTTGTAAATTAATCCCAGATTAAGGGATTAGGGTTTTGGTATCTACGAAATACCTAAAAACATTTTATATATATTGTATGGTGAATGGTGAAATTCGATATAATGAATATAAGAAAGGTTTTCCCGGTTGAGGGTTTCTGGTTTAAAATCTCTGTGTACTCTATGTATGAGCCATTGATTAAATTCTGTTTTTCTTAAGAATCTATATGCATTGCTTTACTTCACAGGTTTAAAACTTACAATAAGGTCCTTACCTGGGACAACCTTCAGAAGAGGAATTTTGTTGGTCCCGGTTGGTGTTCTCTATGCAAGTCCGAAGGAGAATCCTCCTTACATCTCCTTTTAAACTATAGATTCATCCACAAAGTTTGGAAGGAAGTTTCCAAACTCTTAAATCTACATTGTGTTTGGGAAGGTAGGGATTTGGAACACTCCTGGCGGAATTGGTGGAAAAAGAGAGACTACAAGCTTTTAAGAGCCCTTCCCCTCTTGGTTCTTTGGGGCGTTTGGCTTGCCCGAAATTCCTTCATTTTAAAAGACTTCTACCTTCCTATGTTTATACTGCTTCAAGTATCATTGCTCTGTTGCCAATGTACCTTTCACAGAGCACTAGCCCAACAACTTGACAGCCTCAAGAAGTGGTGATCAATAACACCTCCCCGTGGGGTTTCTTTGATGGAGCATCCCAACAAAATCTCTATGGAGGTGGAGGACTCCTCTACCTCTCACCATCACACTTTTTCATCTTGAATTTTGGCATTGGGCCAGGAACAAATAACTTTGCGGAACTTTTGAGCCTCAAACTACTCATTGTATTTGTTATTGAAAAAGGTTGTCGGACTTTAAAAATTTTCGGGGACTCTTTAAATGTCATAAACTGGATAAAAGGCACACAGAGATGCTTAAACACAAGACTTTCTACTTTGGTGGAAGACATACATCATTTGCAAACAAATTTTGACTCACTTTTTTGCCAACATGTCTACAGGGAAAACAATAAAGAAGCATACCAGAGATCGAAAGAGGGGATTAACATGGCTATGGGCTAGTGGAAAATAATTGAGTACCAAAATGATCAAGCAAAGGAATATTTGCACAAGACTTTTTTGGATTAATCCAATTACTACAAATTGGATGAACAACTTTATAAAGAACATGATTCTATTTGGGGATTCCATTGATCAACAACATTTTTGTAATATATATTATGCACACAATATGCAGACAGTACAAAGAAGACCACTTGATTCAGCAGAACTGGATCCAACATTTTTTCGGCTATAACAGTCTACATAAGCATTCATGAAATACTTTAGATAGCTTCAGCTACAAACTTCAATGTAATAGATTACACCAAGAGCTTCAGCTACAAACTTCAATGTAATAGAATACACCAAGAGGTACTTTAGAAATACTTTAAATAGTCTATCTATTTCTAACTTTATACAAATAAATAAATTTTAAAATTAATTAAAAAATCATCTACATTTAAAACTGCATTTTAAGTTGTTTTACTCAATTTCCTATTATTATGTCACAAACCGTGTGTAAGCCCTCCCATTTTTGGTAAACCTGGACCTTTATACATATGTCATGATTCCCTATGATTAATCTATCCTAAAGACGTCCTTTAGGAAGAAGTAAACCTAGAACTAAATTAATTGTATGTTGAACTAAATCATGTTGAGTGCATGAACACATGATTTTAACCCTTGAGAATCCCATTGAGATGCTTATGTTATGAAGTATGTGTGATAAAGGATAACATACAATTTCGTGCCATAGTTTAGTTCAGCATTGGTCTTAAGGCCAGTGATCAACACTGTGGCAATAGATGATGAGATTTTGATACTATTTTTCAGGAAATAAGGGAAGGCTTTTTCCATTAACGTAAGGATTTTGATACTATTTTGGTTCTTCATTGACATCATGTTGCATAAATGACTTTTCTACTGATGCATTAAATTTCATCCTCGAATTTTTTTATAAAATATTAGTAGTTACATCATTTCATGTTATATTTCTTAGAACTAAATTCTCAATTCTCAATGTTTAGTGTAAAATGTAAGCAATTTACTAACTTTTGTAAGTGAAACAAATATTAATTTTTTTTCGCAATTTATTAGATAGACCTATGTAAGATGTGGAATCTACTTAGACAATAAAACCGTAACACTAAAGGCTCTAGGTTCAAAATCAACTACTTGTCTTCTTTCTTTTTTTTAATGTACATTGACTCTAATCTTATGGGAGAAAAGACTCACAAACATTAAAAAAAAAAGTGACTAAAAGACTTGTGGAAGTTGTAGTGTTTCCTAGACTTGATCTTGTACTAAATTTGATCTTCATCTAGTCTCTTATTTTGAGAATTGAAATGTTCATTTTAAGAATTCTCATCATTGTGACACAAATTGTCTTGGTTTTAATTCTTTGATTTTCCATAGGAATCAAAAAGATCTATTTTAATTTACATGAAATAGTGTAATCCACTTTTCTACGTAAGCACTTTATTACACTTTGTGTTAAAAAAATCCAATCAATCCATGATATTGTGGCACTCATCTATGTACTCCTCAGCAATATGTCCATAATTCTACCAATGCAATTTCTATGATTTCATGTACAAATCAATACAATTTATGAATACATAATAAATCTAATGCATCAATACAATTTATGAATACATAATAAATCTAATGCATTGCATCAATGAAGTGTATCCATCTATTAATGGTGTGACCTTGATCATTACACTTTTTTTAATACCCTTAGGTTGAACCTCAATTGTACATATAAATATGAATGAACATATAGGCTGGTGAGTCAGGATATTTTGGGCCAGGGTGCCTGTGTGGTTATTAACCTCGGTACCATATGCTAAATGGTTAGGGAGCCATCATTATAATATGTAATCACATGCAAATATTAATGAAAATACATCACTGCTACAGACCGACCATGTAAAAGAGTATGGGGAGATAAACTCCACTAAGTAGGGAAAGGGGGCTAAGAGTTTAGAAAAAAAGGGGCTAAGATAGGGGGGCTTAAGCCCAAAGGAATACTATATTAATATTCCTTTAATATTACTTAAAGTATAATGCATGGATATTTATTGTATCCTAAGTTCTAATGAGGGGATACAAGAGAGGGTCAAGTGGGCCCAAAGTAATTCCCAACATGACGAGTGTCAAGTTAAGAACATGCATACATATAGTTGGACTTAATTCATTTCCATGCAGGCTATCATGATCATTCCTTCACTCATGCAGTTGTGATTTGTACTTGACAGTACTAGACTGTAACTATAACTTGCACTTGGACCTAGTTATCTCAGGAGATGGATTGAAGAAGCGGGTTGCCATGTCCATAGGATTAAAGAGGCAGGTTTTCAGACTCATGAGCATTCTCTCTAGGTGAGAGAATTATTGGGAATTGATTTACCAAGGTGCCAAACTACAGATACAAGCTCAGAGACTTCATGTCTAGCTTGGTGTTGAAGCCCCAGAAGGGAAGTGTAGCATCTGAGGTACTGTCGAGCAAAAAAGGGGCACACTTCCTGGGTTGGGATAGACATGTGGGGAATGAGGGACTATATGATGTTAGTTTGATTTGGCACCTGAGTTTGATATTGTGTTGTTCAGGAGACTTTAGTCTAGGTTGGATTCCCCTACCTAGGTGGAGTTTGAGCCCCGGCTCGGGGGTGACCATTGCTGAGAGTTCATTAGAAATGTGTCGAAGGTTGGGAGGAGCGTGGAAGGTCTACACGCAGTTGGTGTTATTTTTATAAAGATAAGTATCAATTTGTGTTAAATTCCTATGTTGTGCTTTATTTATGTAATTAGTTTCATGGGTTTCTCATGTGTGAGCTGGATGTACTTTTCTATTGTTATTGGGTATAAATATGTGCAACTGCAAAGCATTTTATGAATTAAATCAGTGTTAGAGAGCAGACATTTTGAGTGGTATGACCCAACATGTAGCTAGGAATGCTACAATATGGTATCAGAGTTGTTCAAGAGAGAGTTTTTGTGCGACCTGCTCATCTTGGGTGGCTGGGTACATTGTTTTTATTTGATGTGGCCCAGCCTGGGTGGCTAGTTATGCTACAAAGTGGCATCAGAGCATAGATGATTTTAGGGGCTAAATTTCACAAATGGGATAATTTTCCATGGTTTTCCCCAAAAAACGATTCGCTATTTTCCATTTTCTCTAAAAACGATTTGCCCAAATTCCACAGAATAAAATTATTTTACCTTAAAAATTGCCAAAATTTTAAAGAAACAATATAAAATCCTTAGAAATTTGAATATTTTTAAAAACTATCGTCAAACATTTTACATTTTGCATATTAAGGACTAGTAATATTAGCCCATGTTTCTACATTTTAATATAAATTTTCATCCTTAAAATCATCCCTGCATCAGATCTATAATTTTCAACACTGATCCTGGATGGGCCAATTAGTGGAATGTGGAAGTGAAATTTATAGACTATGTAGGTACATGCTGGAAGGGATTACAGTTGGCAAGGATGTGGAGCCATGCGGCAAACCAAATGTCAGTCCCATGAAACTACGGTAAGATCTTGGAAACTTGTCTAAGAGTTGGCCCCACAAGACTATGGTAATAAGATGGAAAAATGACTAAGTGTTGGGATTTCTCGGACAGACTTATACAAGATTATGAGTTTGCAAGTCCGCGAGCCTTCAAAGATGGAAAAATGGCTAAGTGTTGGGATTTCTCAGATAGACTTATACAAGATTATGAGTCTGCAATTCTGCGAGTCCGCACAGATGGAAAAATGACTAAGTGTTGGGATTTCTCGGACAGACTTACACAAGATTATGAGTTTGTGAGTTTGCGAGTCTACAAAGATGGAAAAATGACTAAGTGTTGGGATTTATCGGACAAAATTATACAAGATTATGAGTTCGCGAGTCTGCGAGTCCGCAAAGATGGAAAAATGACTAAGTGTTGGGATTTCTCGGATAGACTTACACAAGATTATGAGTCCCCGAGTCTGTGAGTTTTCGAGTCTACATAGATGGAAAAATTACTAAGTGTTGGGATTTATCAGAAAAACTTACACAAGATTATGAGTATGCGAGTCCGCAAAGATGGAAAAATGATCAAGTGTTGGGATTTATTGGATAGACTTATACAAGATTATGAGTTTGAAAGTCCGCGAGTCTGCAGATGGAAAAATGACTAAGTGTTGAGATTTCTAAGACAGACTTACACAAGATTATGAGTCCACAAGTCTGTGAGTCTGTGAAGATGGAGAAATGACTAAGTGTTGGGATTTCCAGGAAAAACATACACAAGATTATGAGTTCATGAGTCTGTGAGTCCACGAAGATGGAAAAATGGCTAAGTGTTGATGGCAGGTTCATGGAAGGGTCTTGGACTGAAGAGCCTAAATAACCACCCAAAAAATTGATCTAGGAAATTAATTTCGTGAGGAATCGGAAGAAAGGATTTTGATGAATTATTGGAACTAAATTGTGCATAATTTTCATGAATCTGTTAAATTATTCAGTCTATCAAATATTGTTTCCTGTGTATTTTTGCAGAGTTAACAAAATTTTGATCAAAACAGGATAAACATAGAGATCGGAAAAATGGAAGATACACATAGGACTTACAACCATGAAGAAGAAGTTAGGGGGTTGTATGTTAGTTTGAGTAATGAAGGTACAGATGCAAATGGACATGGAGTAGGCAAGGAGGAAATCATGAACTTAGTGGAAACCATAAAAAGTATGCAAAACTATGTCTAGAGTTATAAAGATGATAATGAGAGGTTTATGAGAGCCAAGGAGAAACAAGAAGGATTTAACATCAAGTTAATGCAGAGATTGGACATAATAGAGAAGAAGATGGATAATGAGACCAAGTCAAGCGAATCTGGGAGTCACGGATCTCATGATGACAAGAGAAGAGAAAGAAGTGTTGGAACACATCACCAACATTCCCCAAGGCATTCAATTAGGATAGTACATAGTAGTTCAATTCCATCCCTTGTTAGGAAGCATAAGGAGAAGTCTGGGGTGGATGAGCTACAGGGGGGAATAAACAAAATCAAGACTCCTACATTTGTTGGTGACCATAAGAAGGATGAGGATGTAGACACATGGCTGCTAGGCATTAGGAAGTAATTTCAATTGCATAATTACTCTTCATAAGCAGAAGGAGGAATTTTCATCTATCAACTTAAAGAAAAAACATCAATGTGGTGGGATCAAATTGTGCAGGTGAAACACATTGATGAGAAGAAGGTTACTTGAGGGGAATTCAAGATTTATTTTCAAAAGAAATACTTGACTAAGCAATATTATGACAAGAAAATGAAGGATTTCTTTGAACTCAAGCTTGGGAGTAGTACCATAGATGAATATGAAAGGAAGTTCTTAGAGTTGTTGAAGTATGTTTCTTTCATCAAGGATGAGCAAGTTAATATTCAGAGGTATTTAAGTGGGCTGCCAAAATCTATCAGTGATAAGATACAATATGATGATCTCAAGACATTAGAGGAAACTATAAGAAGGGACAAAATCCTTTATGATCAGATTAAAGGAAGAGAAACTTACCAAAAAGCTTGGGAAGACAAGAAGAACAAGAAGATGGAACATAGGAAGNTAAAGAATCTAGAATGATCGAGACATTGTGGCAAAGACCAAGGCATCCACCTATTCAATGTTGGGGTTGTGGGGGAGATCATATGTATTGAGATTTTCTGCACAGAGGTGAAAATATGAGGATTGTTCACAATGTACAACAAGATGATACAATGGAGGACATGGGAAAAAATGTACCTAGGATCTACACAGCATTGGATAACAAGCATGATGAATTTCAATAACATATGATTGAAGTGGAAGGTATGATCAACAACCAAACCATTGTTATTTTAATTGATTCGGTAGCTAGTCATAGTTATCTAGATCCTAAGTTGGTGGAGAGATTTCAATTGCCAAGAATAAATTTTGGAAAACCTTGGATGGTGCAGCTAGCTACATGAGCTAAAAGAAAAATTAATGAGATGGTTAAGGCATGTCCAATGGACATGAATGGATTGAGCACCAGGGCATATTTGAACATCATACCTTTATGTTCCTATGACTTCCAAATTGGTATGGATTGGTTGGACCAACATCATGTTGTCCTAGATTGTTATAATAAGACATTTACATGCTTGGATGAGGAAGGGAACTTGGGGACAGTACAAGGAATACCCAGGGCAGTAACTGTTAGAGAAGTTTCAGCCTTGCAGCTGAAGAAAAGTTACATGAAAGGGTGTCAAATATTTGCAGTGCATATGGGAGACACCTAAAGAGAAGGTGCCAAATATTGAAGATTATGCAGTCCTAAAAGAGTTTGAATATGTATTTAAAGAAATACTAGGATTGCCACCCAAGAGAGATATTTATTTCTCCATCAATCTGATTCCTGGAGTATCCCTAGTATCCAAGACCCCTTACATGATAAGTACTCTAGAATTGAAGGAATTTCAAATGCAACTGGAAGAGCTTCTAAATAAGGGGTATATACTCCCAAGTGTGTCACCTTGGGGTGCCCTAGTATTATTTGTAAAGAAAAAGGATGAAACATTGAGACTTTGCATCGATTTCATGTAGTTGAACAAGGTAACTGTGAAGAAAAAGTACCCTTTGCCAAGGATAGATGACCTCATTGATCAGCTCAAAGATGAAAAAATATTCTCCAAGATTGATCTCAGGTCATGTTATCATCAAGTAAGAATTAGAGAACAAAACATCAGCAAGATTGCCTTCAGAAAAAGGTATGAACATTATGAGTTCATAGTGGTACCATTTGGTTTATCAAATGCACAAGTTGTCTTCATGTGTTTAGTGAATGGCATTTTAAGGGATTACTTAGATAAGTTTGTCATTGTCTTCTTGGATAACATTATTTTTATCCTAAGTCTGAAGAAGAGCATGAGCATCACTTAAGAATGGCGTTACAGGTATTGAAGGAGCATCGGTTGTATGCCAAATTGATAAAGTGTTCATTCTATCATAAAAAAAATCACTATTTGGGCCATATCATTTCAGAGGAAGGGATAACAGTGGATATAGAAAAGATAAGGGTCATTGAAGGATGGCCAACACCAAGGAATGTATTGGAGGTGAGATCATTCATGGGCCTTGTAGGTTATTATAGGATATTTATTGAAGGATTATCGAAGATTTTACACCCAATCACTTCCTTACAAAAGAAAGGTGTGAAGTTTGAGTGGACATCAAATTGTGAAAGGAGTTTCCAAAACTTGAAGCATTTATTAACAAGTGCTCCAATATTAAAGGTTTTTTATCCAAATGAAGATTTCATTGTATGCACCGATGCATGTAAAGAAGGACTTGGTGGAGTCCTTAGTCAAAATGGATATGTGGTGTGCTATGAATCAAGGAAATTGAAGGAACATGAAAGGAACTATGTTACTCATGATTTGGGGTTGGCAGTGATAGTGCATGCCTTGAATATCTGGAGGAGCTACCTCATGGGATTTTTTTTTTAGTTGAGGATAGACCATAGTGGTATGAAATATTTATTTGGATAGCCAACTCTAAATGCCAAGCAAAGGAGGTGGTTATAATTCCTCAATGAAAATGACTTTGATATAAAACATATCAAAGGTAAAGAGAACAAGGTGGTTGATTCACTCAATAGGAGGGTGCATGAGATACATGCTACAACCATTAGCATGTACCAATCAGATTTGAAAGATAGAATTTTAGAGGCTGCAAAATCAAATTAGAATATTTGGATGTAAAGGAAAAACTTCAACAAGGTAATTTACAACAGAAAATTGAAGACTGTAAGCTAGAGAATGATGAAATTCTCATGTACAAGGGAATAATTTATGTGCCAAATTCTCAAGAATTGGAAAATCTGATTTTGAAAGAAATGCATAATGTGTCTTATGTTGGGCACCCAGGTTACTAGAAAACTATTATAGATGTCATGAGCCAATATTATTGGTTGGGGATGTTGCTTATTTTACTGCCAAGTGTTTGGAATGTCAAAGAATCGAGGCTGAGTATAGACACCCAACTGGTTTGCTACAACCATTACCCATTCTTGAGTGGAAATGAGAAGTTCTAAAAATGGATTACATCACCAAGTTGCCCAGATCAACCAAGCAACATGATTCCATCATGTTGGTGGTGGACAAGCTTACTAAATTTCCCCACTTTATTCCAGTAAAGCACACTCACAAAGCAATCAACATTGCTGATATTTATATGAGGGAAATTGCTAGACTACATGGTATACCCAAGACAATTATGTCTGACAAATATCCAAAATTTACATCAAATTTTTGGAAAAGATTATTCAAAGGATTTGGGACCAATATGAACTTTAGCACATCTTATCATCCAGAATAAAATGGAAAAATAGAGAGAGTGAATAAAGTGATTGAAGATATGTTGAGGATGTATGTGATGGATAAACCATCCAAATAAGAGGATTACTTTCATTTGGTAGAATTCCCTTATAACAATGGGTATCAAACATCCTTAAAGATGATCCCATTTGAAGCTCTACATGGAAAAAAGTGAAACACCCTGGTAAGTTGGGACAACCCCGCAGACAGAACAATGGTTGGTTTAGAATTACTTAGGGAAATGGAAGAGCATATGACGAAAATAAAACAAAATTTAAAGGTTTCCCAAGATAGGCATAAAAGCTATGTTGATAAAGGCAGAACCCACAGAGAATTTAAAGTGGGTGACCATGTGTTCTTAAAATTAAAGGCTAAGAGAAGTTCCCTGAGGTTGGGAAATTGTTCAAAGCTAGTAGCTCGTTATTGTGGGCCATTTGAAATCCTAGAAAGGATTGGGCATGTGGCATACATGTTTTCCTTACCTGCATCACTATGTATTCATAATGTATTCCATGTATCATTACTTAAAAAGTATGTACCTGATGCTAATCATGTAATGTTCCTGACTTGGCTAGTCTAGGAAACATTGCTAATGTGTGTGTAGGATCAAAGGTTTACAGCATATAAATGATCATACAAATAATAAATGCGACAAAGGACTGCAAAGTTTGTATTATGATATCTCTGTGGATTACAAAATCGCCGAATGCAACCCATATTTTTACCTCACCTTTGAAATTGTACACAAAGTAACAAGACTAATATGTAAAGAAACATAAAGAGACTTCACATTGATCTTTCCCTCCTATGGTAAGATATCCAAGTTGACTTTCACTTTCAAGGATGAATTTCCCTCCTATGATAAGATATCCAAATTGACTTTCACTTTCAAGGATGAATGACTTAATTTGAGTAGTTAACAAATTTTATTTTGATGGGATAGATGAAAGTGATATTCTCTTTAGGATTTGAGCAAGTTACCTATACATATCATCTCCTTAGTGATGTAAGATTTTGTCTATAATGAATTTAAGCATTTAGTAAAGGGATGAATGATGATATAATGAATTTGAACAAAGTAAAGATATCAATGTTGATATAAGTGTTGGTGTTGGTTTGCTACCAAATGAAAACTTTATAGAAAAAAAAAATCGGTGTATAGGGGACATTACATGCTTTTAATAATATAACACTTTTTTAAGACCATCATAACTAGAATACTCTAGTATCTAAGATTTATACTAGAATGCTCTAGTATCTATGATTTATAGCTTCACAATGTTGAGTGTGCACATGTTGAGACTATTAATGTTACTAAGCTGCTTTCACCCTTTGTTATGACTCATTCACTTGTAAGGGAGTCTCTCATAGATATTCATGACAACGGTACATCTTAACGACACTAAGAGTGCTTTATAACGTAAATTTTTCAACACTAATGACACTCCCAACTATGGTGAAAATAAAACATAAAACTTATTTCTCTATAATAGTACTAACCGAGAGCTAGGTGTGAATTTATAGAAAGCAAATAAGGGAAAAAGATGTACACAAGGTTATCGTTGAAGCATTAAGGTTGTAGCTATACTATCAAAGTATTATATTAAAATGACATTAATGGCAATCAATATATGATCAAATAAAAAAAATATAATATGATTATAAAAAGTGAATCTAAAATAAATAGAGAAAATTTTAAGGATTTATAATTTTTTTTTAAAGAGTAAAATTTTTGAAAATGATACTATTTTTAAAATTCCAAACATAAAATTTAAATTTCTAAAAATTTTACATAAATTATAAAATATTTTAATCACATTTTTAATAAAATTTTTGAAAATGATACTATTTTTAAAATTCCAAACATAAAATTAAATTTCTAAAATTTTACATAAATTATAAAATATTTTAATCACATTTTTAAAAATAAAAATATTTTATCTTAGATTACTATTTAAAAAAAAATAAAATTAAAGTTTTTTTAATACAAACATATATATTTTGTAATTCATTACATTAAAAAAATCATAACTTATTTTATATTTAATATAAATATGATATATAATATTTAAAAAATAAAAATTATATATATAAAGGTGTAGCGATTTTTTATCAAATACTAATACATTGGATGTATAGATAAATGATTTTCAAGGTGATTTCCAAGGTTTTTTTTTAGACATTCTAAATGTTCTATGTTTTTAATTATTTTTGTCATATTTTTCCACCATTTTTACTTTAAATTTAGTTAAAAATTGTAGATTTTGGTTGAAAGTTTGCATAATCTCTGTGCTACAAGGGTTTTATAGGGAGCTTAATCCATTTATGTATTGACAAATGGATTTGAATTGCAGATTTTAGTTGGAAAATCTATACAATCTGTATGTTGCAAGGGTTTTGTAGCAAGGGTTTTGTAGGGAACTGAATCCATTTATGCATTCACAAATGGATTTTAAGCAACAAAAACTGGGATTTCACCAACAATTGTAAAGCTGAATTATGATGATAGAACAAAAAATTGGGATTTCACCAACAATTGTAAAACTAAATTGTGATGATGGACAAAAAACTGTGCTTTCACCAACAATTATATGACTAAATTATGGTTAGCTCAAATAATTGAATAACATATTTATTTTATCTCCACCCAAATTAAAAAAAAAAATTGATATACATATCATTGAATATTCCCATGATTAAAATAAATAAAAATATGAAGTACATTTAAATTAAAATTCAAGTGTGTTTATCTCAACTTATATAATATTATATCTCAATCATTTCTAACCAAATTAAAAAAAAAAATACACAAAAATAAAAATAATGAAAAAGTTACTTTACTGCTAAATACATATATTGTTAATCACAAACACTAAGTACAATAGAGTTCCTCTTTGCTATACACGATCACAATCCTCACTGTCTTTCTATCCACGTTGACAAATATGTGAGAACAAATTGATGGCAACACTAAAAAATCAGTCTATAAGAGTACGTAGCAACACGTGAGAACAGTCCTGTCAGATTTTTATCTATTGACCAGATATGACCCGAAAAAGGAAAAGTTCCAATAAAAAAGATTCGCTCTGCCTGCGTCCAATCAAAAAGTTCCTGCCAGGTAGCTATTTTCAAGCATACAGAATGCGGGGAAGAAAATTAATCACTTTTCAGTAAGTCAATAATGGGTATCATTTTTCTTATCACTATGAAGTGAGTAAATTATTGGTTTGGTGCATCCTGTCTGTTAAATGTATATTATTCATCATAGCCCATCAATGATGGGTATCATTTTTCTTATCACTATGAAATGAGTCAATTATTGATTTATTGTTGGCATCATGTTTGTTAATTGTATATTATCCATCATCCTCCATTTATGAATGAATAAACTATACTAAAGGGTTGGTAAGTGCATGAATTGAACTTACTAACAAGAAAGATAATTCATTGTGGTCTTGGGATATCAAAGAGGAAAGGAGGGTCTTAGTTTGTGTGTGTTTTTTAAGGAAAGTGAAGAAACTATGTTACATTTATTTGGGGAATATAGGTTCATAAAAACTATTTGGCATACTTTATCTAAGGAACTAAAGCTGGTTAATAAATGGCAAAGAGGACAATTTGAAAATAGTTTACTTAACTAGACAAAAAGAAAGGAAAACTGGAATGAAATCCTATGTTTTATCAAGTGGGAGGTCTGGAAGCATAGAAATTTGCAGATATTTGAAGATAAAGAAATAAACCATATTAGAGTGTGCAACTACATACTACAACACCCCAGGGAAATTAACGAAGAACACTTCTCACAAAAGGATTGATAGACCACCAACTTTTGATGGTGCATCACAGGAAAGAAGAACAAAATCTGGGGGGGGAGGCAGGCATATTGAAATGTCCTTTATTGGGCACTTATAAACTCAAATTGAATGGTGGGAAATGAACAAATTCAAAAGGAGAAATGTTGGCACTTTGGTTAATATTATATTTTTCATATCTTAAACAGGTACCAAGGTTACTTTTGATGGGTGACTCTAAGGTTATTATTGATTGGTATACTAATGATAATAATATTTAGGTGATATCTTTGCAGCCTAGCAAATCAAAGCTCAACGTATATACAAAACTTATAATCAGGAAGTTGATTGATTGTCAAAGGAAGCACTGTCTTTGGAGGAAGGTAGCATTTATTGGCCACATGAAGCAGATGGACAACATGACATTTTTTAAAGAATTGAAATCAGTACTTAGAATAACCATCAATGGACTGTTTTGCCCTGGTATTTTGTAAAATTCAGATATAAGGAAGAAATAATTTTTTGTGTATTATGGATATAGACATGTTGTTGAGATCAATGTAGAATGTCTTAATGGAGTGGCAGTTCAAACCGAACCTTAGATTAGGAGTATGTTCTTAGGTTCTAGGGTATTGTTTCAACTTCCCTAAATGTGTGTTGATTATATATTGATCATGCAAGTATTGTATTGTGTGGTGAGCATGCTCTGCACTAGTAGACTCCAGGTGGTGTTCCACACCTGTGATCTGCCCATTTTGTTTTTTAATAAAGTCTAATTCTATTTTGACATGGTATTAGAGCGACATGTATAAGGACGCTTGTAAGCCTGAGTGGAGAGAGATACCGACGTGCTTGAGGAGAGATCAACGAGCAGTTTGGCATAACATTCGCGCCGATCTCACTTCTACCCTTACGCAATTTTTTATTGACGGCTCGACGCACTTGTTGATGTGATAATCGCGTGGACCTTGACAACGCGAAAATGGTTGTGTGTTTTTTGTTTTTGAGTTGTGGTGGATACGGTTTGATCCGCTGGTGAACCTGATGTGAAGCTGCCAAATCCTGGCCGCGATGGATACAGATGATCTTCTGCGTGAGGTGATCGGTGGCATTTTAATTAAAGCTTCTGAATCTGGGTGCAATTATTTAAATTGCTCAGGGTGAAGTTCTTTTTTTATTCATTCAAGATGAATAACCAATTGGCAGAAGCTTACCTCAATGAGAACAACAAGCTGGATGGATCCAATTACTTTGGTTGGAAGTTCAAGATACATACCTTGCTTGAGGGACACAATGCATGGAGGATTGTGAAAGCTGAAGAGGTGAAGCCGAACCTGGCTACAGGAGGAACAACCACAACAATCCAAGACTGGGACAAGCGGGAGACCAAGGCGAGAACGCTCCTAAAATTGTCAGTCAAAGATTGTGTTATTCCCCACATCCATGACTGCAAGACTGAACCATAGATCTGGAAGACGCTCAAGGATCTCTATGAGGTCAAGAACACCAATCGATTGTTGTTCTTGAAAAGAAAGATTCTCTCCATCAAGATGGAGGAGAATGAGACAATTGCAACGTTTATTTCGCGAATCAAGGAGCTCAAGAACAAGCTGGGTGATATTGGTGAAGCTGTGTCAGATACAGATTTGGTCACGATTACCATAAATGGTATGACTGATGAATATCAGATGTTCATCACTGGCTTGAATGCAAGAGAAAAAGCACCTGTGTTTGAAGAACTGATAGGGATCCTCATGCAAGAGGAGGAAAGGCGACTGACTCATAAACTTCAGAGTTCAGATCTGGCCTTAATGGCAAAGAAGAAGCCCTTCAGAGGGAAGCCAAATGCAGCACAGAAGAGTAGCACAGCCCCACAGAGAAAGCAACCCCCACTGCAAGGTACGTCTTTCAATAGAAATGACTCTACGACCAAATGTTTTTATTGTGGCAAAACCGACCATATCATCAGATATTGGACGAAGAAGAAGTTTGATGAAGGCCAGAAGAGACATAAATAGTATGCAGGTCATTTTGCTGATGAGGACCACAGTCAGAACCTCAGACTGTTCATATCTGACTCTGCGCTTTCAGATCAGGATGATGAAGCAGATACCTAGTTTGTGGAATCAGGTGCATCCATCCACATGACAGGGAACAGACAGTGGTTTGAAGACTTCAAAGAGACCAGTAGTGGAGCAAACATCTATCTTGGTGATGATAGAGGGTACCAAATAAGAGGTTATGGTAATATTCCTGTTGTTTTGCCAGGTGGAAATATTAGACATATCCATAATGTAATGTATGTACCCGGGATAAAAAAGAATCTGATCTTTGTTTCTACTATAATTGATCAAGATCTCAAGGTAGAGTTTTACAAGTCATATTGTGTCATTAAAGATCTGTTGGACTGTATGAAGCCTATTGCATCAGGTGTTCGTGTGGGAGGATTGTACAAGCTAAATGTCAAAAGCGCACCACATCAGGCATTGACATCATCTGCCATGACTACAGTGGACTTATGGCATCAGAGGTTCGGCCATATTAACTTCAATGATTTGCTGCTATTACAAAAAAGAGGTATGGTCGAAGGTCTTCCTATTTTAAAATCTGTTCATATTGATTGTGATGCATGTGCACTGGGAAAGTTGCACAAAGATGAGTTTCCTTTCCATACTGATAGAAGGAAGAGAGAGATACTCGAGCTAGTACACACATATCTATGCGGGCCTATGCAGACAAGATCGTTAGGCGGTGCATACTATTTTTTATTGTTCATTGATGATTATACTAGATTCACTTGGGTGTATTTCCTCAGGAAAAAGAGCGACACTTTTGAATATTTCAAGGAGTTCAGAAGTATGGTAGAAAAGAAGATAGGTAAAAGCATCAGGATTCTCCGCTTGGATCAAGGGGGAGAGTACAAGAAATCTTGTGTACTCAAATACTGTAAAGATAATGGGATACAACAACAGTTTACAGTACCACACACTCCTCAACAAAATGAGGTTGCAGAGAGGAAAAACAAAACCCTTGTGGAGTGTGCTCATAGTATGTTGAAAGGTAAGAATCTTTCTAACGGTTTTTGGGCTGAAGTGATTAATACTGCAGTATATCTAAAGAATAGGAGTCCAACAAGAAGTTTAGACTTAAAAACTCCTTTTGAAGCTTTATTTGGTTATAAACCTGTAGTTAAGCATTTGAGGGTTTTTGGTAGTAAAGATTTTCCTCATGTCCCAAAAGAAGATAGAAAGAAACTGGATTCAAAGGCCATCAAATGTATTTTTGTTGGGTATTGTACATAATTCAAAGCCTACAAACTTTTTAATCCCTCTACTCATAAATTTTTTTCAAGCAGAGATGTAGTGTTTCATGAGCAAGTTAATGATGGAAGCCATGAGAGTACTAGTGAAGAATGGCATGTGCCCTTGTTGGTGGAAGAAGGATGTGATGAATTAGGTGACAGCAATGAGCAGGAGCAACAACAACAGGAAGGGAAAGACGATGGTGTAGCTTTCGAGCCAAGTCCACAAAAGGATGATCAGACAAGGTTCGAAGCTACCCCACCACTCAGGAGATCAGATAGGAAAGTTCAGTTGCCAACAAGATATAGGGAAAATTCTTTTATAACCAGTATGATGAATGTTTTTGAACCCTCTAGTTATAAAGAAGCTAGTGAATATAGTGAATGGAGGGATTCTATGGAGGAGGAATATGAATCAATTCTCAAAAACAAAACTTGGGATTTAGTTAAACTACCTAAAGGAAAACAACCCATAGGATGCAAATGGTTGTATAAGCCTAAATTTAAAGCAGATGGGGGCATAGAAAAGTATAAAGCTAGGTTGGTTGCAAAGGGGTATTCGCAACAAGAAGGCATAGATTATGATGAAACATTTGCCCCTGTAGCTAAACTAAACACAATCAGAATGATAATTTCTTTAGCTACCAAACATCATTGGATGATTCACCAACTAGATGTTAAATCTGCATTTTTAAATGGGGACTTAAAAGAAGAAGTCTACTTAGTGCAACCTGAGGGGTTTGTCAAACAGGGGGAAGAACATTTAGTTTGCAGGTTGAAGAAAGTGATGTATGGATTAAAATAGGCACCCAGGTCATGGTATGATAAAATTGATTCATTTTTCCTTCAGCATGGTTATAAAAGAAGCAAGAATGACCCTAATATTTATACCATGTTTGATAAAGAGGGGAGGATTGTTTTGATTTCTTTATATGTAGATGATCTAATCATTACAGGGAATGCTGATAATCTCATTAAAGAAATCAAGGAGTAGATGTCACAAGTCATTGAGACGAAATACCTTGGAGAGCTTCATTATTGTTTGGGTTTGGAGGTCTGGAGGGATTCTGGACAAACTTTTCTGTCACAAAGTAAGTATGTCAGGAGCTTATTGGAAAATTTTAGAATGGATCAGTGCAAAGCTGCAACAATACCTTTACCGTAGAATTTAAAACTTCAGAATGATGATGGATCTAAGGAGGCAGATGCGACCTTGTATAGACAACTGGTTGGGAGTCTAATCTACTTGACTACAACCAGGCCTGATTTGGCTTATGCAGTCAGTACATTGAGCCAATTTATGTCAAAGCCCCTTGAGAGCCATTGGGTTGTAGCAAAAGGTGTCTTAAGGTATCTCCAAGGAACCTTAGATTTTGGTATTGTTTATATTGATTCTTGTGATGTTAGACTGACAGGGTTTTCAGACTCCGATTGGGCTAGAAATGTAGATGACAGATGATCCATAACAGGCTATGCATTAAGCATTGGATCTGGGGTCATTTCATGGAGTAGCAGAAAGCAAAACACAGTATCCTTGTCATCTACAGAAGTTGAATATCAAGCGATGTGCTCAGCAACATGTGAAGCAGTTTGGTTGAGGAGGCTTCTCCTTGGCGTTAGAGAAGAACAAAAGGTTGCACACAACAATCAAATGTGACAACCATAGCTCAATCAAACTTGCAAATAATCCTATATTCCATAAGAATACAAAGCATATTGATACGCAGTTTCATTTTGTCAGGGAGAAAGTTCAGTCTAAAGAAATTCTTATTGAATATTGTAATAGTTGTGACAATGCTTCCAACATTTTTACCAAACCTCTTGGTAGAATCAAATTCTAATTGAATATTGTAATAGTTGTGACAATGCTTCCAACATTTTTACCAAACCTCTTGGTATAATCAAATTTGAGTTGTTTAGGGAAGTGTTAGGCATATCTGTGAATCCATTTCTCCATTAAGGGGGAGTGTTGAGATTAATGTAGAATGCCTTAATGGAGTGGCGTTCAAACCGAACCTTAGATTAGGAGTATGTTCCTAGGTTCTAGGGTATTGTTTCAACTTCCCTAAATGTGTGTTGACACATGTATACAGTGATGGTAAAGTCTAATGGTAAAGTCTACGAAGGTATACATACCCTACCCCCCTCTGGATTTGAACCTGTCACCTCTTAAGAGGAAACACATGTTCTTAACCATTAGGCCCACTCAGACTGTATCAACATAAATTCATTTTAACCAATGTATTTAATAAATATAAAGAAAGCTAAAAAGAAATAAAGACTAAATTATTTGAGTACTTAATAGATATTGGATTAATTTGGATTTATGTTAGTTTATTGTAGTGAAAACATTTTTACAACCTAGTATGATAGACACATTGTCATATAAATCCATCATATATGAGATTTAATATGTGGATTTTAAAAATATGTATTTTTTTTCTAAAGAAAATATCTAAAATTGAATAAAAATTACAATTTTCATAATATTCTACAATAACTAATAATAATTCAAAAATTGAATAATTAAGATTTTCATATGAGAAATTTAACAATTACAATATTTTTTTTAATGAGAAAGGAGCATAGAAAGCACTGTTCTCTGTCACACATTCAGAGAAATTTTCCATTTTTAAAAACTTGATATTTTTAACTTATAAATAAAAACTTTATTACTTGAAGAAGAAAGTAAAAAAAAATATTATTATAACTTTTAAAATTACAAAATATTAAAAACAACCAGTAATCCTGTATGCACCGATTTAGGTCAACTTAAGAAAGAGCACGCACAGTATGAAACTCCATATTTGGTGAGAACTATTGAGGTTCACGGGATTAAGATGTACTGCAATCTGTGAAGAGTCCAGTCTGAGTACAATTCACAGGGTCGATTTTGGACCGCCATTGACGAGCAGATAGGCTGGGAATGTAGACGTTGCGTTTCAGCTGCTGGTCAAAAGTTTCAAATGGCATCTTTCCGGAATGCGTTGCGTTGTCCTCTCAAACTCTGATCAGAAACATTTTAGATTTTTCAGTCAGAAAATTTTGGACCACATTATTGCGTTGTCCAATAGTTATTGATTATTGCTCACTAAAACGTGTTGGGAAAATGGAGTAAGTTAAATTGGGAACAATTTTTTTTTCCATTTTTTCAGTCAAAAAAGTGGGTCTGGTTAGATTTTCAGGGGTAGCTTGAATTTAGTATGGATCAAAGTTCCATGCATTTCAGAACTTACGCAAGGGTTTTACCCTATTTTAAACTAACCCAGATGCTTAGAAAATCAATCAAAATTCTGAATTGATCGAAAATTTAAAATCAGCAGAAAAACCTACTAAAAAAATAACTTGAGAGGGAAGATTGCTCCCTAATTAACCCACTCCCTCTGAAAATTGGATTGTACAGTGTTTTAGATAAAGAAATAGAGTTGAAAAAGTACACTGACTCTTATATTTCTGGGCTTAATGATCCCGTGTGAAAACTTATAAAAGGCCTTAGGTTTTGATTTTTTAGGAATATTGTTTAATTAATTTTGTTTTAAATTTAGCTATGTTGCATATAGATTAGAGTGTGGTTAAGTCTCTATAACCCCTTATAAAACATTCAATTCAATTGTAAGAATACCATCAATAATAAATGAAATTAGAATAAATAAAGATATTTGAAAGAGAATATGAGTAAAAAAACTTAAAAATATAATCATTTGCAAATTCATGAAAATTTAGTTCAAGACTAAATTTTACTTCAGTTTAGATCTATCTTAACTTTAGATTTATCAAGGATAGAGAGGAGGGATCAAATATCTAAAGGTGCAATTTTTTTAAAAGTAAAAAAAATTTGATGGTTCCAATAGTGGGCATTGACATCAAAACTTTAATTGATCATCATTATTTATATATAAGTATATTTTAGATGAATTTGATCGTTTGAAATTTATTAACTATCATCTATAATCTATAGAGTACTATCAAGAAGGCCACTTTAAAAGTTACATGAGGATCAAGATGAATAGTAATAAAGTAACAATGTTTAATGATGAGTAGTGATTAATCTCAATTTGTTTTCTTGGACTCATAATATGTATTTTGAAATTCGTTTTTGTTTTCCCTATGTTATTGTTAAAGTCATTTCACTTGTTAATTTGCGGTGTTGAAATCAATGAACTTGATCAATTTTCTTGATATTGTCTAGATCATTTTACAACCTATTATAAATAAAATCAATGTGCCCTATTGCTTTGTTTTATATCATTGTTGAAATTATTATAACTACTTGATTGCTCTAAATCATTTTTCAATGTATCCTCACTAAAATCAATGCATCTTATTGTTTTGTATTATGTTATCATTGAAATCAATGTAACTACATGATCTCTCTAAATGGTTTTTCACTATATCATCACTAAAATCAATTAATCATGTGGTTTTGCTTTATATAAAACCAATCCAACTACTTGATGACAATGCATTATATTATTGATTAAATCAATTCAAATATGTGACAGCTCTAAATCATTTTT
>SNQJ01S0015892.1:12729-31754 GCA_010110895.2 Picea sitchensis | reverse complement strand
TGTGCGAAGGAGAATATTTAGAAGATTTTTATTAAAACTTAATTTAAATGTGATTTAGGGAAAGTTGGAGGTTCTAAAAACTTTATAAAAGAAAGGGAAGATGAGGAAAAAGGGGATTGACTGTTAGCGTAACGTTACGCTACCGGATTTGTGACTTGACTGATTACTTGTGGGGAGTTGGGTTTTCCCAGCTCGGATAGGAGTGGTAGCTCAGCCTTGCGAGGCGAGCTGGGAGCTAGACGTACGATCTGGATAGTGTGTGGCCTCTTTGCGGCTCGGGGGGCTAAGGGGGAAGCAGAGTACCCCTAGAGATTGGCTGGGAGGTACCGATGACGTCTCTACAGTCGACGAGCGGGAGAGGCATGGAGCACGCGGACGTCATTCGAGGCAGGCGATAAGGCAAAGGTATGCTCTTTCATTTGTATAGTAGAATGCATTATGACTTAGGCTAAGATCTGAAAATTTGATTGTAAATGGTTGGATTATCTGGTTTCCTAGATGGTCTCTGCGCCCTTGTATGGTACACTCTCACCGCTATTATAACTCCTATTCCCTAGTTGACGTTGGGGTTAAATGGCTTCGGGCTAGCATCAACCCCTTGTGACTCTACTCCGCAATTTTACCTCACCTCTTACACAGAGTTACTGCTTCGCTCTAGGAGATTATCGCCGAGATGAAGTATAATGGCGAATATTGTGAATTGTATTTGGTTCATTGTAGGAAACCCATCCCTCTACCCAGCTCCATTTTTTGACAAAAATTTATCTGTCTAAAATTCCTAAATTTTATAGGTCCGAATAAATTCCCAAATTTTGTGTCTGAAAATTTTAGGGTGAATTTATATAGCTGGGTCGATTCCTGAACCTTTATGTCTGATTCCGACTGTCTTTTTGTGTCTGAAATTTGTTTTAATAAATTTATATGTCTACTCCAATTCTTGAGTTATAATGTCCAAAATTTTTAAGACCAAATTACATGTCTGATTCGATCATGGATTTATTGTCTGAAATTTTTACCAAAATTATACGTCTGCAATTATAGGTCTGATTTTGACTGAAGGTGATCTTAGAAGTAGTAGTCGGTACCAGCATAACCGAGCAGGTTTATGGATCAGGTAGTTTAGTCGCCTAATGCTTCGGTATTATCTAGGCGAGTCGTCTTGGGAATAGTAGGTTAGAAGTTTGCATTTGAGCAAAAGAAAAAAAATAATATATTTTCTATGCAGTCCTCACTCCCTTTTGACTAATTGCATTTTAGGTTAGTATTGGTTGATTTCTAGGAGCCGTACGTTGTCTGGACAATTCTGCGCATGGTGTGGTCTAAGGCATTTCCAGGATGGAGGGATTTTGTTTCTATTCTTTTTAAACAAACTTTTACACCCTTGCATCCTCAAAACCTTCTAACTCCTTCCAGCGTTCCCTTTCTCAATGGATGCTTCAGTTAGAGTTTGCCCATAGTATGAATGGCATTGAGGCTTGCGACCTTCTGTGTTATCTTGCAACTCAATGCCTAGCTTGAATCGAACCCTTAGAACTCTCCTCCTTACACCCCAACAAACGCATTGATATTGCATCCTCGTGCCTCTGCTACCCGTGTGAGTTTCGTAGAATTTTCGCCCTTGCAACCTGGGTGATTTCTTACCTTTTCTTGCCTCCATAAAGAGTATTAATCGCCTTGCTGAGAATGCAGTTACACCCTCCCTCAGCGAGTTGTTGTTCAGTTGTCGGTGCTTCCATCTCCTCAGTTCGCGTTGGGTACATCGGAGAAGGGTTTCTCTAGGACGCGGTTAGGGTAAGTTTGATTGATTCCTTGGGTTCTGACTGTTGTCAGTTGTTTTTGCCTTTGGATTCTTGGCATGCACCCCACCGACCATAGTTTCCTGTGGCGACTAATATCTCCGTTTCCTTATTTTCTTGGCAACGAGACCTGGAATCTCGCCGGTTCTATTCCTCTGTCAACTTTAAATCCTGTGGTTAGTGCTTATCTCTATGAGCGTTTATGTAGACTGCCTTGGCGTGCCCGTTGTCGGCTCCTTTTACAGCCACCATACTGTCGGGTAACAACATCATTCCCTTATTTAGTTTACGCTGAGTTAAGGGAACGACCATATTAAATGCGTGGGAGTAACCGGGGTTTGCAGTGGGGATCAGTTAATCACTGAACCTGGCATGAAAATGGCGATTCTCTGACCACCACATCCTCATAGTGTTAGGCCACAATTGATTTACCACCTACAGATCTGATTTATAGTATGGTTGAACAACGAAGGCATTGATTGCTTGTGCTCGTTGGTAAGTTGGAATTTATTTTAATTATTTAATGCTGTCACTTTCTTCTTTTCGCTTAAACAAAAATTTCTTCTTTTTAAACTATTGTCAATCTATGGCGATAAGTGGTGATCCGACCTTGTATAGGATCTATCATGGAGTAGAATTTTTATGTTCTGAGTGGATGAAGCGTAGGATCATTACATAAACTTATTTAGACCTCTTAATTTGTTTAGGAAATGGTTTAAGTTTTTAATGTTTAATTTATTAGAGCAATGAGGTACTTTTATTAATAATACTAAATTATTATTATTATTATTATTATTGTGGGATAGGGAAATTGTGTAAATATTGTTGAGAGGTGCCTAATCTATTCCTTGGGATACTGTTATACATACATGTAATTATTGGATATTGATGGTAAAATCGAACACTTGTAACACATGATAATATGGCAAGGCAGATTGATTTAGATAGTTCTCTGATGACCCTATAATTAAATGGCGCATATGATCGTTTTAAGGCTAAATTTAGATTACACCTTATTGATAAATTGCTTTTAAACATGTTATGATGGGCCAGTAACAGTCGTTTATGTTGGAGATAAAAGTACTTCTTAAGACCTTTTTAATTATTGCCATCATTTTTGTAAACGTTAGCGTTAATTTTATAACTATTGCGTCAAATGATTTTTGAATATTGCGCTAATTATTGATTATAATTAAGGCTTGGTTGCGTTAATTGTTGGTTCATAATTATCGATCTTTGATTTATCAATTCAGATTATTGCATTAATGTTACTATGGATTTTAATGATTGCATTGAACGATCTTAGATTATTGCGTAAATCTGATTTAGGATTGTGGACTAAATGTTAGTTACTGCGTTAAATGATAAATTGTAACTATACATCTTTTTACGATTATAACTAATGATTAATTATATTATTAAAGGTTAAATCCAGTCAAGGTTCGGACTTGCACAACGAGGTGCTTCAATGCTGAATTAGAGGGTACCTTGATGAAAAATTATGATCTAAAGTTGCGCTATGGAATGGCCTTAGGACTAATGTAGATTGTAGTCCCTTGTTAAATTTAATGTTGCACTGGTTTGTAAACTTGAGTGTGCTTGGTTTGCTTGTGTCGGGAGGGATGTAGATGCCTCCATGTTCCTCAGAACAGTCGCCAGCCCTGAGACCTTAAATGGTTAAAATCGATGGGAACCTGGGCTTGAGCGTTGCTTATGTGTCTTGGAGGTCCTAACCATTGTAGGGTAGGACGGATGGGTAGTCAGTCGTATTATTTGTCGGTTGATTGTCGTTCATTGTTTGCAGAGTTTTATGTGCATCGTAGATCTTCATGTTGTCGTCACATTGCATGCGTCATGTTTGTCATCGTTTGGCGACGCATAGATGAATGTATTATCATCCTTGTACACGCGCGCACACACAAAATAAAAATAAAAATTGCACTTGTTTTAAGAGATTTGTCGTTCGTAACGAGAAAGTTCGTTACACCATTATCTTGACTCAATTCTTAACATGGTATCAGAGCCTTGATTCATCATGAGAAAAATTGTCGAGGATTCCACAATCAAGTGAAGAAGCCACGTGTAAACAAGGTAAATCCAAAGTTCAAACAGTCTCAAGTCTCTTTACAAGTTGGGAAATCCTGAAAATCTTATTGTTATTAGAGTTGTACAAAAGGAATTTGTTGTGATGTGCTTGTCGGTGCAACGGATTTTATATTATATGTATTGCTATGGCTCCTATGGCGATATGGAATCATAGTGTGATTTGAGTCTCTAAAATTTAAGGCTGTGAGAGTTGAGTAAAAAGTTCCACCTTTTGCAAACTGAGCTAAATTGAAAGAAAGAAGCAATAAGCGGGGATTTCATTTCACCCATCTGTCCAGTTGTTATTGTGATTTCTATGAGATTCTTGGCAAGGAAAATCATCTAAATGTTTAAGGATCGCCATAAGATAAATCCTATTCAACAGATCACAGTGTTTGAATCCCACGATTTCCCTCTCTCTCTCATGATATGATCGTTGGTCTGAATATGTTTTCTATGTAAATTTGACAATTGTCTCAGAATATGTTGGGGTTCCAACCGCCGATATTTAAAGGAAGCAAATCCAGTCATGTTTGAATCCAAGACTACATGCACTCTTGTTAGATAGGAAGGTCGTTACTATGCAAAGAGACCCACGCAGAAAAGTTGCGAGCCATTTATCGGTAGTGAGAAGGATCCCAACTGCATAGTGATGTACAACTCGCGTTAATAAAAGGAGTTTCTGTCAAGTATATGAATACGTTGTCGTTTCAGGAGGTTATCTCTGAAAATTCGACACCATTGTTGCTAAATCATTTGATTATTTGGGAATTCTAGGGATGCCGTCCTTGATTGGGCTGGCTTCATGATTGCATGGGTTGGCTTCATGGATGTCTGAAACCCTAATCCTAGGGATGAAGTATGAAGTATTTGTCGCATTATTAGGAGCCTAAGTGGTTATGCTTGTTGGGAAGCTCACAAAAATCAAAGTTTTCCACATTATTGGAAGCACAGAACTGACCGGAAAGTAAAGTAGCCACTCTCCTTTATTCTACACGTTTCCGTGGATACTACAAAGCATAACAAGGTGAGAAAACGTATTTTGAAAGTTTGATTATAAAATAAATAAAAAGGTTTGGGTGCACATAGGAGTAATAGATCAAGAACTTTGTACCAAATTTGTTTTATAATTGGAGTTTGGTTGTTATATCCGGTTGCATAAAATTGAGATTTGATCATGTCCTTGAAAACCACCCAATTAGTCACGGTTGGCTCATTTCCTAGTGCTCTACTTACTACATCACTCTTCCACCATGTAAGGCATAACCTTCAAGCTTCAATTGAGTAAAAGCAATCTTTTGTTTTCCACGCTGAACTATACTTCCATTTGTTGTAGCCATTGGTCCATCGTTAGCATCCACCTCCTTAGTATACGACTTGATGTCCACCTTGGCCTCCACATGGAAAGGTACCGTTGTCTTGTTGTAGTTTCACTCTCCCATCTCTGGCTCAATCTTATGCTACGTCTCTCGATTATTTTCTTCCTTATTCGACACTTCATAACAAGCTCTTTTTATGGCATTTCCTTGCTCTTCATTGCCAATAGTTGTGACACCATGGATTTTAATGTGGCCAAACTATGCTCAAGTCTATCCAACCTAACCTTGGGATCTTCTTCGTCTTCTCCTTCATAATGTTCCCCTAACATTTTATATTCTCTACTTAGTTCTAGCCTCGACAACAACTCTCGTCCACTTATTTTATAATCATTGCGGGTACTTACCATATTGGTCTCACCAAATGCATTCGAATTTCTTTTTTGATACCATTTGGTGTTTAAATGGGAGGCTTATAGCCTATCGGTCTCACCAATACAAAACTCTCTGTAAAAATTATAATATCCACTACCTCAATATAACTAGAAGAGGCTTGACTAGTTGAGCCACAAGTCGAGTCGGCCCAAATAACAATGAACTTGACTACCTAGAAGTTGAGTCGAAAGAAAGCCAAGCCAAGTTGAAGGCTAGGTCGAAAGTTGATTCAACCAAAGTTGGGTTGACCAAGGGAGCCAAACTGACCAAACGAAAACCTGGTCAAAATGTGGGTGGATTTGGTTGACTAGAAGTGATTTTCGATCGAATGAAGAAAGGAAATCAACCAAAGGGAAAGCCCAATCGAAATGGTTCAACCTCTGATTAAAAAAATTAATTAAAGGGAATATTCAATGAGCAATCGTGAAGGGGAAATCTTGGAAAGACGGATTTGGCAACCAACAACTGAGACGAAATTCTAAAGGGAGAATTTGATAACCCACAACGTGTACAAAAGTTTGAAGGACATTTTTTGTAACCCTTGTCAACTAAAAATGTCCAAGGGTAATTTTTTTAATCCCTTGTCAACTAAAAATGTCTAGAAGTTGAGTGTAGCATTGATAGCAGACAAATTGACAAACTGACGAAAATGTGTATATGGTTCGTGGGTAGCTAATAAACACCCATACAACCCCATATTTCAAAATAGAATTCATGTGTGATTTATGGGCAAAGGAAATCACCCCACCAAAGTTGAGAATGTGCCCAACAATTCTTAAAATGAAATTGGAAACTTCTAAATATGTAGTAATGGCTCAGAAAAGAGGGCCATCAATTTCTAACTTTATAATCAATATAGGGGTAAGATTAAAGAGATGTTACTCTGGCTTACTGATCCATGGGGACCATATTAATATAAAATGAGCTCCAACAATAAATGGCATGAAGTTCTCTTTCCTAAACAAGATGCATAAAACCATTGAAAACCATTAAGTTACAATGCACAACTATTTACCATTCATAAACAATGCAACCAGGGATGATTTTAAGGATGGAAATTTATTTTAAAATGTAGAAACCTTGGCGAATATTACTAATCCTTCATATGCCAACTATAAATGTTTGGCGATATTTTTGTAAAAATATTCAAATTTCTAAGGATTTTATATATTTTTTATAAAATTTTGGTATTTTTTAAGGTAAAATAATTTTATCCTATAGAATTTGGGCGAATCATTTTTAAAATAACGAATCTCGTTTTTGGAAAAACCATTGAAAATTAGCCCATGAGCGAAATTTAGCCCCTAAAATCATCCCTGAATGCAACCACAAACAATCATCACACATAAAATCAAAATTTACCTTGGAAACCCAAACGGGAAAACCACCCTTCCTTTGGCTACTACCAAGCTCTTTATTATTCAATAATGGGAAAGTTACAGGCTCTCTAGTTCATCTCTATGCTCCTCGGGGACATCTAGGTAGCATCTTTATACCATTCACAACCAAAGAACCCTTTTCTCATTGTGGGGAAACATGATATAAAGAACTGAGTTGACCATGAGGATAGATGGAAGGTCATGCATCCCCAAAACTTCAACTTATCTCCATTCCATTTCTCCTTCTTCTTTTTATTTGTTTTTCTTTTCTCCCACGTGGAAAAGGTCTCATGAAAGTCTCATTATTTCTTTACGTACAACAATATACTTCTTGAATTTACATATATTACATACAAAAATGTAAATCAAACGTGATGGCATGGGGTCCTTCACACTAACAAGTCAATCTCCTTCTTCCTTCACAGCCTTAAACATTGTCTGTTTTGATCATATTAGAGCCTATGCCGATAGCCAATTGTTCTTGTCGGATCTGATTTGGATCACTTAGCTATACTTATATAGCTTGAGAACCCAAAAATTATAATTCACTAAGCATCCATGCAGGATGGGGAAATTTATTTATTTAGATGTTGATGGCATGTCAAGCGTTATTGTCACATGTTTGAGTTAAAATGTAACTCTAACAAACACATTTTCAATTGCATCAAGTTTGTGCATATATTTTGAAGTTAAGGTTTCAAACAAGTTATGATAAGCCAAGCCTCCCAAATAGATCTCTGAAGAAAATAATGACAAGTCTACTGCATGGGGATATTTCGATGGAGCTTCTCAAGGTCTCCCTCTAACTGGTGGTACTAGAGGTATAATTCATATAAAGGATTCTCATATTGTAAGATTTAAAGAAAGCATAAGTTAGGGGTCAAACAACTATGCAAAGTTAATGACTCTAAAATTGATTCTCGCCCTAACAGTAGAACATGATGTTTCTAGATTGCAAATATTCACAGATTCTTTACTTGTCATCAAGTGGATGGAGATGGAGTATGTTTTGGGAATTTTATCCTTCAACCTTTGTTGGATGAGATAGGGGGAATACTGGCAAGTTTTAATTATCACTCCTTTCAAGATATCTTTTGAGAACGAAATTAGATTGTTGATGCCCTATCAAAGTCTAGGATTCAACTAGATTGTGGGGAATCATTTATATAGGAGTAGATCAATGGACACATTTCTAAATGTGTTCATATTCCTTTTATTTAATTCTCAATTTAGTTTTGTCTATTAGTGAGCTATATGCAAGTGTTATTTTTTAATGGAAAATGGTATACTATGTATTATGTATAAAAGGACTATGCTAGTAAAATATCTTGATTGTATTTAGGAACCTCCATATATGAAGTTTATGTTGTTTGAAGGAATCCATCTACAAATTTGTAATTTTGATTTGGATAGGGAAAAATTGTTTTGAAGAAATAGGGATGGATTGTTTATCATGGACATATTTTTTACTATGCTTATTTACCTAAAAAAGGTTCTCTAAATGTTGGTCAACATCTATGATATGCAATTTTTTATTTTTTTTAAACAAAATTATGATTTTTTTGATATGAAAAAAAGATTCGAAGTTAAGGATTTTGGTATGAAGGTTTGTTTTTTTAATGTTTATAGACCATACAATGACATGCATAGGTATTTGGAAAGGTTTTTTTGAACTAAACGTCGTAAAATAAGATTTTGTAGTTATTGATGGTGACTTGAATTTCACTTGGAATAGATTAGAGGTTTTAGGTTCATTGGAAATAATTGATAGATTAGGGGATTACTTCAAGTGTAATTTTGAGTAGGAAGGTTTCATTGGTTTTGAACCTATCAAGATTATTCCTACCTAAAGGAATACAAAAATTGGTGATAGTGTTTCAAAGCATTTGGGAATATTTGTTGTATTTTAGAATCTCATGGAAAAGGTAGATAGATCCGAATCATGGGCGGGTTTTGGTGCAAGGACACTGTAAGGATTATATCATTGTCCAATTTTTCTTCGAATTGAGTTAAGAAATGATAAACCCCCCTCTCCTTTTAAATTCAATTTCTAGCTGGTTGAAGGATGAGTTTCAAAATTTGGTCAAGATATGAGTGGAGGAGCTATGATGGTAACACGGGGACTTCAACTAGACTTTAGTTTGATGAGTCTATGAAGAATGTAAATTCCAAAGTGAGTGCCTAGGTAGGTGAAAGATACAAAAATATAGATAAGGATTTAGAAGAAGTTGAGGAAGAGATTAGAAGGATGCACCAAAACAATGATATGGGGTATCCATTGAAGAGGAAAAAATGAAATTGAATGGAAAAAAATGTAAAGGGATGAGGATGTCGGCTAATAGAGAAGTAGAATGGAGATTGAAGAACATGCCTAGATCACTTGATAGTGGCTATGAGAATTCTATATTTTTCCATCATTTTTCTAATCACAAGAAAACAATATACTTTATGGGAAACAAAGGATGGGGTAGGGACATGGGTTTAGAGTCATGGAGAGATAGTTGAAGTAGGGGTTAGGAATTTTCAAAATATATACAAGGAACCTGAATGAGTGAATATTACAAAATTGTTCAACTTGCTTCCTTCTTCCCTTGATTTATGACAAAAGGACATAATCGAGAGTTTTTAGGGGAAGCCTTATTAAAGGAGGTACTAATGATAGTTCTATCTGGTTTCAAGAAGAACAAAAGTTTAGGTCATGATGGATGGTTTACTGAGTTCTTATTGATTTCTAAGAGATTCTAAGGGAGGATTTATTAATAGATATAGAAGAACTGAAAGGATTTGGTAGAGTATGTGGGTGTTTTAACTCAACATTCATGACACTAATACCAAAAAAAATAAAATCAAACACATTCGATAATTTCAAACCAATCTCTCTTTACAGTTGTATTTACAAAGTTATAGAAAAAATGCAAGTACTAAGACTTAAAGGTGTGCTATGAGGAGCGATTTCATCAAAATATTTTGGTTTCTTAGAAGGTAGGAAAATTCATGATTCCATTGGGATTGCATAGGAGGGACTTCACTGCATGAAAAGAAAAAAGAAGTGAGGGATTGTAATTAAGTTGCACTTATCAAAATCCAATGACAAAAAAAACTAGTTGTACTTGAGATTTATTATGATTAATGTAGGTTTTAATATCTTTAATGTTAATTGGATGATGGAAAGTGTTTTATATAAAAACATTTCCTTGTTTATAAATGGGGAAAATTGAACCTTTTTAAAGCCAACTAGAAGATTAAGGCAAGGTTTTCTTTTATCCCCCTTTATGTTTCTTCTAGTAGCAGAAGGACTTAGTAGCGCTACCATGGAGTATTAAATACGACATATCTTACAAGGTATAGAGATAGGCTCTATTATTTTAACCCATGTTCTATTTGTTGATGATATTCTATTATTTCTAAATGGATCTAAGAGGGAAGCCATGAAGATTCAGGAGATACTCCGTATTTGTTTCATGGAAACTACATAGGGGATTCACCTTGCTAAACAATATATTATCACATTAATTCATAAAGGGGGGTTTAAAATTGTGGAAAATAAGGTCAATATATTGTAAGAATCATGGGAGGGGGGGGGTAATGGGGGCTTTATAAGTATTGGGTGGTATAAACAATGGTGTCTAGTAAAAATAGGGTTTTTTTCTATTGGAAAGCTATATTTGGAAGGGGTTTCAATAGAATTATTTGGGGAGGTATTTATTAATATATAGTGAAATTAGGAATATTCTTTAATATCCCATGAATGCACGTGTTATGCCATAAGTTCACTAAGTGAAGACACTATGGGCCACTAGGATGGAGATTAATGTTCACAAATATTATTTTAATGGCTATGGATTGGGAAATGAAGAAGTTAAAAGCTTGGTCACATGGTTTCCTTATAGAATTTTATATTTCCATGAATGACTAAAGTACTTAGGCTTCATCCTTAAGCTTGATAGCTATGGTATAAAAGATTGGGGCTAGATAATTGAAAGGATAGAAGATATAATTTTTCATTAGTGTAATAGATGGCCTACAAGGGGAGTGTAATATTCCAAATATAAAATAGTATGCAAAACATAAATAATTAGCTAGAAATGACACATAAACAATGAGATATCCAGAACAACACTACAATAATACCAAAATAATACCAGAATAACACCAGAAAGAGAACTTTGATTACTGAGAGAAATTTTCACTTGCCTCTTCAAGGGGGCAACCTCTAGCAGAGAAGAGCTCTATTACAATAATATCCACGACAAAACTTCTCATACCCTCTACTCCTATTTATACTAAATATGTCTATCCAAAAGAACAATCTAGAGGAAGATCCTTCTAGAAGCCAAAGCTTCTATTAGGTCTTCTTACATTTGACTTATTCTTCCTTATTGCTAGGCCTTATTAATATTGACCTTTATTACATGGAAATATATTATTCTACCTACATGAGGGGTTAGGTCCCTAACATGTCCTCCCCCTTAGAAACAACCTTGTCCTCAAGGCTTGAGATAAGGAAATTGTTGCATAATGGTAGCTAGTTCCCAAGTGGCATTTGTTGGAGTTGTATCTTTCCACTGGACTAACACTTCCTTGATGGTGCGTTGACACAGACGACACTCACGTTGGTCCAAAACTACTTGTGGTTCTAGCCAAATGGAGTCTTCTTTGTCCAACTCGGGAAGGTTAGTTTGAGTTTGGCACTTAGTTCCAATCACCTTCTTTAAGCAAGAAACATGAAAAATAGGATGGAGCTTAGAATGAATGGGAAAATCTAACTGATAAGCCACCTTTCCCACACACTTGAGAATAGTATAAGGACCATAAAATTTGGGCACCAGTTTCTGACAATGGTCTTCCTTGAGGGAATTTTTCTTGTAAGGTTGCAGTCAAAGAAACACCTGATCTCTTTCTACTTGACATTCAGAGTGACCTTGATCTGCTTGTTGCTTCATACGATTCTAGGCCATGACCAAATTCTCTTTGAGGGTAGGGAGAATAGCCTCTCAAACTATAAGAGTTTGGTCAACTACTTGGACCTTGGAGACATCGAGAAAGTATGAGAGAAATGAAGGTGGCTTTTTTCCATATACCATTTCAAAACGAGTCATGCAAGTAGATGTATGGTAAGAAGTGTTGTACCACCATTCAACTAGTGGTAACCATTGAGCTCACTGATTTTTCTTTTCCGATGCAAAACACATAAAATATGTTTCCAAACAATTATTGACAACTTCAGTTTGACCATCAATCTTGGGATGATAAGTTGTGTTGAGATGAAATTGGGTGCCTTGTAGCTTGAACAATTCTTTCCAAAAATTACTGGTGAAAGTTGAGTCGTGATAAAAAACAATAGAATGAGGCATGCCATGAAGCTTCATGAAGACTTGATCCATGAAAATTTAAGCCACAGTGGAGGCTATAAATGGGTGTTGAAGAGCACATAAATGAGCATACTTGGAAAGACGATCAACTACCACCACAATGACTGATTTATTTCTCGATGTATGTAAGCCTACAATAAAATCCATAAAGATATCCCTCCAAATAGCAGGTGGAATCAGAAGTGGTTGTAGTGTGCCAGGAGCTTTTATTGTTTCTCCCTTGATGCATTGAAAAACATCACATTCGACCGCAAAATTGCAAATGTCTTGTTTCATTCCATCTGAGAAAAAATAACGCTTGACCTGGTCATAGGTTTTCGTAAACCCTGAGTGCCTAACGATGGGTGTAGGATGAAGCTCAAAAAGTACCATGGATTTAAGTTTTGACCATTTACTTAAATACAAATGACCTTTGTATTGAAGCTCATCATTGATCCAAGAGTACCCTGGGGAAATTGGAGAATTTTCCTGCAATTGTTGTATCAGATGTAAACTTTTGGGATCGTGTAGCCACTCCTGGAGAACAGTTTGGAGCCAATCTCGTACAATGAAGGAGAGAGAAAAAAGGGACCCTTCATCTTCAGTTTTTCTGGAAAGTGCATCAGCAACCACATTGTCTTTTCCTTTCTTGTAAATGATCTCATAATCATATCCAAAGAGATTAGTCACCCATTTTTATTTCTCTGGGGAGGAAAGGCGTTGTTCCATAAAATATTTGAGGCTTTGATGATTTGTCTTAATTTAGAAGAGTTTCCCCAATAGATAAGGGTGCCAAAGATCCACAACATGCATAATAGCCAACATTTCCTTTTCATAGATTGACTTTCCCAATTGTCGCTCTGACAGTTGTTTGCTGGTAAAGGCCAAAGGCGAACCCTCTTGCATAAGGAATGCTCCAATTCCTTTTTCTGGAAGCATCACATTCTAGGACAAAGGTCTTTGTGAAATCAGGAAGGGTTCGGACTGAAGTGGTGCACATGGACATATTCAAGGTTTGAAAAGCCTTAGCATCTACTAGAGTCCAAGTGAAAGAATTATTTTTAAGGAGAGCAGTGAGAGGTGCCACAATCTTTCCATAATTCTTAACAAAATTGTGATAATAACCTGTTAAACCCATAAATCCACGCAATCTTTTGAGATTATTTGGGTGAGGCCAATATTGCATAGCTTCAATCTTTTTAGGATCCACCGTGACATCAACCTTGCCAACAAGATGACCTAGGTACTTGACTTCTGAGGCACCAAAAGCACATTTAGATTGTTTGAGGAAAAGTTGGTGTTGAGAGAGTAGATGGAGAACTCGATCCACATGAGCAAGATGGGATATCTAGCTTTTACTATAGATGAGGATATCATCAAAGAAAACAAGACAAAATGACGGAGAAAAGGATGGAAGACATGATTCATGAGGATTTGGAAAGTGGAGGGAGAATTACACAAGCCAAAGGGCATGACCAAAAACTCATAGTGGCCCTCATGATTTCTAAATGGAGTCTTAGGAATGTCTTCCTTGTTCATATGTATCTGGTGCTAGCTAGAACGAAGATCAAGTTTAGTAAAGAATTGGGCGCCACTCAATTCATCCAAGAGGTCATCAATGATAGGAATGGGAAATTTGTCTTTAATGGTGAGTTTGTTGAGAGCGCGAAAGTCAGGACACATGCACCAAGAACCTTATTTTTTAAGGACCATGACCACATGAGGAGAGTAGGGGCTCTTACTAGGGCGGATAACACCTACGTTGAGCAACTCTTGAGAAAACTTCTCAATTTCATTTTTTGCGAAACAGGATGACGATAGGGACAGATATTGGGAGGAAGGCTTACAAGGACAAGGGGAATGGAATGATCATGAATACCATGGGAAGGAGGGATTCCATGGGGAGTGGAAAAAACCACTTGATGTTTAGAGAGGATGGATTGGAGGTCCTGCGACATAGAGGGTGTCTCAGTGGATTGAATGTCATGGAGTTGTGCAATAATTCCAGAATGAAATTTTTTTAGCAGCTTTTCCATGTGATGGGAGCTGATGATCTCTGGGGAATCAACGATGATTCCTTGGAACTTATATTGTTGGCCCTCCTGGTCGAATTGCATGGTTAATTCCTTAAAATCCATGAGAATGGGACCCAAAGTCCTTATCCATTCTGCACCCAACACAATGTCACAATCGCCCATGTCGATAGAAAACATATGATATTTCATGTGGTACTGACCAATTTGGAGACATACATTTTCACAACGCCCTCCACATTTCATGGACCCTCCATTGTCAATCATGACTTGAAAATTATTGACAACACAAATATAAAAATTAGTTTCTTGGGCAATGCAATGACGAATAAAATTATGGGTGCTTCCACTATCAACAAGAATGATGACCTTCCTATGCTTAATGTAACCAATTATATTGAGGGTTTGGGGAGCAGAGAAGCCAGTGAGAGAATTTAGGGAAATGACCAGTTCTACTTCGAAAGGGTCTGAGGGAGGGGTCATGTCAGTGGGTTCAGGTGACACGGCCATAAGGGGAGCCTCAACATCGTCTTCTGAAACATCCTCTGAGATGGCCATAAAAATATTTTTTTCCTTACACTTTTGCCCAGGAAAATATTTGTCATCACAATTATAACAAAGGCCTTTGAGTTGGCATTCAACCATTTCTTCCGTGGTCAATTTATGGATCTTTAGTGGAGTAGAAAGAGGAGTGGGAGTGATTGGCTTAGTGCGAGGAATAAAGGAGGGTTTTCGGTTTTGAGAAGATACAACCTGTTGTGATTCCTTATCTCTTTTAGTAGCATCCACCCAACTTTGAGGCCGAACCATGAGGACATGGGCACGAATCTCATCCTTAAGGCCACTGATAAAACATTCTCGGAAAAAAAGCTTCAAACATGCCCTCTGTACAGAAAGTCAATTGCTCAAAAGTGGCTATGGAGTCTTCCACTGTGCCATATTGTTTCAACTTTATCAAATGACCTAAATTTTTGGTGTCAGTGTCAAAGCGTTCATAAAGATCTGCCACAAAGTGTGTCCAAGCCACATACCCTTGGTGGGCATTTTTTATCCATTTTCATCATTTCCAACGTTCTTGATTTAGATGGAGAACACCATATTGGAGTTTGGACAACTCATCTGTAATTCCATACAAAGAGAAATAATGTTCCATTTGAGCCATGAAATTTGGTCACATCCACATGCGGAAGGCGCAGGTCATGTTGAAAGTGATGGGGCTAAAAATTCTGGGAATGAGAGGAAGTTTCACCTTCGTTTTGCAAAGGTGGGTCAGATGAGGGAAGATCTGCAGGGATATGCAACTTGGCACAGATCATCGTAGTGAAGGAGACAAACTAGGTATTGAAGGATTCAAGTTGGGTAGCAAGGTGTTGTTTGAGGTCTTGTTTGAGGTCCTCTATTTTGGCGTCGATGGAGGAATGCATGATTTTATTGACAGTGGAAACATTGGCACTGGGCTGTCTCACTTCTTGTTGGGTTTCTGTGAAATTAGAGTGCAAGGCATTGAAGCGAGCTTCCAAGTCTTGGCTACAGGTGCGGGCCATGATGAAGAGGGAACATGAAAGGAGGCGGGTGGGACCAAATAGAAAATGGGTTATGGGTGAAGTGTATCACAACGATTAGGGAAACAAGTGGAATCTAATGGGGTAAATCCAAAATAAGGGTGTTGGAAGGGGGTCGGATCCACTAGAAAACAAATTGTTGAAAAATGATAGGTATGACTGCGATAAGGGAAAAGAGAGGAATCCAACATAATAGGTCTCAAATAATGGTGTCAACAGGATCCAAACTCTTTTTTTTACTACTGCGGAGTTATACTTCGATCTGAAGAATACTGCAGTGACGAAATGCCAAAATGATTAACATGAAGAAATGTGTATTAATTTCACAACCCAAATGCAGAAGGCATAATTGCGTGGAAATATATCTTGTCTGTTTTGTTTTTGTTTCCATTCCAAGGCTTAGGGTATTCAAGGGTTCTACAAACAAGGGTTTTCCATGTGTTATAGCTCTTTGATATACGTGCAGGGTCCAACAATAGTACTCGGCTCAATATCTCAGGGAACCAACTAAGGAGGTTAGACCGTGCCCTTAGTCGTACTACCCGACTACCAAGGTACTAGAGAGTATCTTCTCGAGTGTTGTTCTTGGTGTCTCTATAGGAGTCAAACGACCGATCGATTTATCTATGGAGGGCTTCAGGAAATCTGGGTCAATATGTATACAGGTGTTGTCTAATGTGCTACCACTCGAAGGGGTACCAACAAGGGTTACAAGGGTGGCCAACAGATGTGCGCTTAAGTACCACTTGTATTTCCTGCATGTATGAATCCTCGACCATGGGTTTATGCATGTAACGACAGATCATTGTAGCTTAAAGACACCATAATACGTCTCTACCCTGAAAAAAAAAATTAACCCCCAATTTTCTGCCAAGGAAGGTTCTCTGATACCACTTGTAATATTCTAGATATAAAATAGTATGCAGAACATAAACAATTAGCTAGAAATGGCAGATAAACAATGATATAACTAGAACAACACAACAATAATACCAAAATAATACCAGAATAACACTAGAAAGATCACTTTGATTACTGAGAGCAATGTTCAGTTGCCTCTTCAAGGGGGAATCCTCCAGCAGAGAAAAGCTCTATTACAATAATATCCAAGACAAAAATTCTCATACCCTCTACTCCTATTTATACTAAATATGTATATCCAAAAGAACAATCTAGAGGAAGATCCCTCTAGAAGTAGAAGCTTCTATTAGGTTTTCTTACATTTGAGTTATTCTTCCTTATTGCTAGGCCTTATTAATATTGACCTTTATTACATGGAAATATATTATTCTACCTACATGAGGGGTTAGGTCCCTAACATGGAGGGATAAAAAAACTAGTTAAGTCTATTGGAATAAATTTCATTGTATTGGTATTCTCTTGCTTTCATCCCAATAGGAGTTTTGGAAAGGTTCAAAAAAGTGTGTTTCGATTTCTTATGTGGAGGAAAGGATGTATTCAAGGGATTCATATCGATAAATGGATAGATATATCTAAGCCAAATGATATGAAAGAATGGGGTTTAAATGATGTACATCTATTTGGGAAAAATCTTGTAACAAAGAGCTTGTGTAATTTATTTACAAAAGACAAATTATGGAAGAAAGTTATAGAGCATAAGAATATAGTCCTGGGTACATTTATGGACCAGATTAGAAATCCTAGGAAGGGAATAAAGAATGTCTTAAATAAATATAAGGATCTAGTACTAACATGCCCTATTATTGGAAACAATTTGTCTTGGAGGGTTGGGAGTGGGGATCAAGTAAGACTAGGAATTGACTCTATTTTAGGATGTGGGAATGTTGTAATACTACCTCCATATGACATATAGCATTTACAAGGAAAAGGGTTGTATCACTTAAAACAAGTAGAGGATATAGTAATAACTTCTACCTAGTCACAAGGTTGGAGACCAACAAAGTCACTAGAATTATAGGGGAATAGAAAAGGTAGGTAGAATATGTTGATAAATTCTAGTTAAGAAAGGGTCACATAAGGATCATGGATGAGGCAAAAAAATTATGTTGGGTGCAAGAAAATGAGTCATGGATTTATTCTACAAGGCTCGGCTACAAAGTCGTGATATCTAGCGATGTACAACAAGAGGCTTGGTGGTGGTTTAAAATATAGAAAATTAAAGCCCCCCCCACCAAAAAAACCAAGGTTTTCATGTGGTTGACACATAGAAGTAGGGTTTTGACTTGGGATATGATTCAAAAAGGGGAAAAAAGTGGCCTGAGTATTAGGTACTAATGTAGGGAAACAAAGGAAGACACTGGGCATACTGATCCACTGTCCATATTCAAGGAAATTAGGGAAGGATGTTGAGAATATCACTGATGTTTCAAATGTTTCAAATGCTTAAAATATTTGGACAATGTTTGGAAAATTGGTTTAAAAAAAAGAGCTATTAGCTTATAGAGCATTGCCTTGTTTAATAATTTGGGGCATCTATCTCTCTTGAAATGACTTCCTATTTAATGATACATAGAAACCAACATTTTGAGCTTATTCACATGTGTATGGTATATTTGAAGAATTTAAATTGGAATTGGAGGATAGAGTCCCACGAAAAATAGGGAAGTTGATGATCAACATGACATATCAACAATGGTTTTTTTATGGGGCCAAATAGGGGCCACATGATTTTTGTAATGCTATAGAGGTACTTTTCTTAATGAAAAGTCACTTTATTAAATTTAAAGAAGTTATGGCCACAAGTACAAACAACTTAGTTGAATTATTAACATTAATATGTCTTTAAAATTGGAAAATGGATTGGAAGACTAATTATAGTTATTCATATATTCTCTTCTATTTATGGGCGAAAGGTGTTAGCTATATTCAAAATATTACCCTTATACCTCTTGTAGATCAAGTGAAATAAATTTCAAGGATTTTTCAACGCATTATTTCACACACATATTTCAAGAATTAAACATGGCAGCATATGGGCTCTCAAAGGAGGGTCAACAAGTGGATGAAGGATTCTTGAAGCTAGAAGAATCACTACATGGAATCCTCAGTTTTCTTATTCTTTATCCTAATTTATGAAGCTATAGTTA
>SNQJ01S0015892.1:0-10514 GCA_010110895.2 Picea sitchensis | reverse complement strand
TTCCTAACAAGCACGTATATGTTAAGATAATGAGATTAGTTGCTCAAAAGGCTGAGGAGTACCCTGAAGCAGTGCTATCAGGTTTATGCCTACGCATGTATATGGATGGTATGCAGGACAAAGATGTAACTCTGACCTACGAGTTGTTATAGATCCCTTGTATAGTATGAGGTTTAGTGTTGAGGTATAGTTATAGGTTCCAATAGTAATTACTATCAAAGGCCAACCGGCGATACTTCCTATGCCGAGAGCACCAATAGATAGCCATGAGAACAGGTCTAGTTAATGCCCACCGGCGGTGAGCCAGGATTTAACCACCCTTTTGACTGACTACACTTAGGGAAGGGAAGCCTTGTACGTGCTTGGGTAGGCAGGCACTTTTAGAACCTTTACTCAGCAGCCTACCTCGTCTTTATTCTTACCAACTACCCAAAATCAAAAGTCTTTAAAAAAATTATGTTATTTTTTTCAATAAGATTAATGAAATTCAAGTTATTGTTAAATAAATTAATTGAGATAGACTTTGAATAAGTTGAAGATGAGGAACATAATGAATCCAATATTTTTTATACATTTTAAAAACAATATTGAAAATTAGTTGATTAATAATTACACATAAAATTATTATTATTATTATTGATTTTTTATTACAATTATTAATAACAACAACAACAATAATATTTTTTATTGATTTGGGTGGCATGGTCTCCATTAGAAAGTGTCTTCTTCTCCCTTGCTCCTAACCTTTTTTCTAGCGAAACAATATTGGGAGTAGGTGATAGTGGCGCAATCTAGTATTTCCTAGGGGCTTGGTTTAGGTCTTTTTAGGCAGCTTCATTTGTTGATCCAAGATAATCTTTAGTTTATCCTTTGCTCCACTTCAGGCTTGGCATGGCACATCACATAGGTGACAAGTGCACGAGGTGTGTGATAGAAGTGTAACATATTGTTAAACGATGTGAGCATGAGGTGGTAGAAATCCTAATAACTTGTATTGTCATTGGATTTGTACTAGCATTGTTGGGATGAAGACTGGGAGGGAAATCTCACAATAAACTTCAAGAGAGGGACTATTTTTCCATGGAAACAATTGGTCTATTGAGACAAATTCATGATATTGACATAGAAGTGCATGCTTTATTGCAAACCCAATGTCACAATTTTTTGGAATTAGATTTGAAGTTGGACTCCACGATGTATCTGGTCACTCAAATTGTTGAATTTCTCAATATCGCTAGAGAAGTGATTCCATTCCCTCCCTTGTTTTAGATTTTTGAGGAAATCCAAGATGGTTATTGTGGCTTAAAGTTGGGTTTGAAAGTCATTGGAGAAGTTTCTTGCTCTAAATATTACTCAACCAAGGCCTTGCATTACAGAGAATCTAAATACGTAATGGCCTCTCCGTTACGACAACAAAAGCGGTGTACAACAAGTAGACTATTATTATTATTATTATTTTGCGTTAGGAAAAGTAAGGCATCACAATTAAGCAACATCATCGACACAATTTCTCCAATCCTAAAACACAGTTAAACATAGAGCATGAATAATCATTCACATAACACATCATAGACCACATTAAATCCCAGGCGCAAAGGAAATTAAAAGTTACTTCGTGGCGCAACTCCCAAAACACCATAAACAATCATCCGTCATAATAAAATTTTCATTTCGCACGAGAAGACTAATATCTAAAACCATTATTCATGACATTAATTCCATTAGCGTGATTAGCCCAATATCTAAACATCATACAGATAAGAAATACAGGGATTTCACGTGGTTCACCCAAACGTTGGGCTACGTCCACCAAACATAGGCATCGGTTGTCTTATTATTCAGATCATGGAGATTACATCATATTGGCAAGTTCTCACTCTGTCTCTCACACTCATCCGTTCTGCCTCTATGGGCTTACATGAATTTATACATTCACACAAGAAACTGATTATTAAATGCAATCCCTATCCATATTCTAACTTGGTCTATTTGGTTGTAACCAACGCAAAATAATAGGATCCAAATCCCTCGTTAGAATAATTCGTTGTCACCAAATCCCAACAATCTCCACCTTGACAACAATTAACATGATACCTTTCTCCTTCCTTTGTTCATCACCTTTTCTACAAGCCAAGAAAAGCCAAGCACCACTGCAGCTTCTCTAATAAAACTGGTTTCATGATCTCGCATGTGTGACTTGCACGAGTTTGGATTTCCTGAGGGGTCACTCCACCTCCAACATGTCTTCCACAACTGTGTTGTGAGACATATTTAGTGATAGATCGCCTCCTATCCAAAACACCTGTAAAATATATATTACAATTATCACAGACCATCTCAGTGTAACCATTATAGGTGACATTTGTGCTTCTCAAATGCTGAAGCACCCATTTCACTGCAACACCTAAATCTGTCATGTATCTGACAACATCATTAGCATCTGAAACATATGGTCTTAACCATTTCATCACATACAACAGACCTCGTACTGACCTTACACGAGACATAACCTTTTCTTCTTTATAGACAAGCCATATGCTTGAAGAAAACTTATAATGGAAAGCAAGAGGGATAAAAACTGGTTTCACAATGTTCATACTAAACTCCAACCATAGCTTACCATTACCAACTCTATATGCTTCCATGCCCATAATTTGTTTTGCTGCTCCTTGATCCCTCATTTGAATTGTCATGTCCACCTGAGTCAATTTCTTACTGATTTTATCCACGCTTCGGCTTGCATCGAGCATATCATCATCAAATAACTTCAAGATTGTGAATGTACTATAAACTGTATAGTCATTCCTACCCTTTGAAAAAATATGACTCACTATGAAGGATTCAAACCTCTTGTATATTTTCCTGGGTACCAATAGGCCATACAATGAATTATATAGCATGCAAACAAATTTACCATTGCGATCTTGAATCAACCCTTTTGGTTGTTCCATACATATCTGTCAATGATGACCTTGTGAGAAGTAGTATCCCACACACAACATCCCTTTATACCTCCATCATAACTTGCAGAGATATAAAACAAGCAAGAATTCAGAAACAAAGATTTTAAGTCTGGAAATGATTTACCGCTTACTAGTACCTGCAATTCTTTCTTGCTCTTATGACCTTGATGCTTCTGCCATAAACAAGAAGATACATCTATCACTTCAGATGCCACTTCAGTACTCCCTTCCAACTTATAAAGGTTATCAACCTTTGTTGCCTTCATCACTGCTAAACTACCTTTCGACAATTTGAGTGCTCCACCTTGACCTGTATACTTATATCCACAAGAATCCAACACTCCCATTGAAATCAAATTTGATAAAATCTCATGTACATATCAAACATCTGTTAATTCCCTAACAATACCATCGAACATTATGATTCTAATACTGCCAACCCCAACAGTTTTACATGGAATACCATTTCTCGTAACACTACACCCTCATCAACAGATTGGTAAGAAATGAACCAATTTCTATGTGAGCACATGTGGTGGGAGGCGAATCTAACTACCATTCTTCTTGATATTGTAAATTACTAGAAACAGATGAAACTTGATCAATCATACCTGAATTTGTTACTGCCAAATTTGCTTCCTTTGTAGAGTTTTCCTTAGATTCCTTTCTCTTCCAACAATCTTTCTTGAGATGTCTTGTTTTTCCACAATACCAACATTTTGCTTTACCCTTTCTATGTCTTGACTTAGATCGAGAAAAACTTCTCTCATTTTGCTCCTTAGTTCGACCTCTGACCAGCATCGCCTCTGAAGTTGAGGTTTCTTGACTAGATTTTCCTCTCATCTCCTAAGCCAACAAAGCTCCCACAACAGAGTCATAATCTGAAACATCTGTTGAGCTAAAGCTAATAGAGGTGACTATATTATCCCAAGACTTAGGCAACTAACACAATAGTGTAATAGCCTTATCCTCATCTTTGAATTTAACTTCCATACTAGTCAATTGAACTATAAGGGTATTAAAGGTATTTAAATGGTCAACAACTTTTGTACCTTCTTTCATCTACAAACTGTACAACTGTCTCTTCAAGTAGATTTTGCTCGTCAAGGACTTCGTCATATATAGACTTTCCAACTTGCTCCATAAGCCTGATGTTGTATCCTCTCCTACAATATTAAATAGAACGTCATCTGGCAGACATAAATGAATGGTACTAAGTGCTTTTGCATCCAGATCTTCCCATTCCCATTCCGTTATGGTTGTTGGTTTCTTTGACTTGCCCGCCAATGCTTTTTTCAACCCTTGTTGCACCAGTAAATCCCGGATCTTGAGCTTCCAGAGTTCAAAGTCGCTTTTACCGCTGAACCTTTCGACTTCAAACTTCGAACTCTGCATCTTAGCCATTAGCACAAAAATCTCCTAATACCCAAATCACTACTTATAATAACCAAGGCTTTAAAATTAACGTGGAGGAATGATTGGTAAAAATTTCGATTAAAAAACCTTTTAATAATATATAAAAAAGGTTTGATAAAAATCTTTTATAAAACAAAAAGATTTACTTTTTTAAAAACATCCACTTGAATTTAAAAAACCACTTTTTAATTCCTCCACCCATTTGTTTTAAAAACAAACTTCATACCTTAAGTTGAATTATACCATACTTAAGTGAAACGACCATACCTTAAAATATTTTCAACTCCAAAAAATATACAAATGTTTTGGGGACCCGTCATGTGTTTTTTATTTAAGAGTCTGCAGCTCACGTCACCACTGGAGTGCAGCGAGTCTGTAGCTCATGATACACTTGGAGTGCGGAGTCGTCGCATTGTAATACACAACTAGACTGCAGATATATGAGGTTGTCTACGCACCCTGTAATGCAGTTGGACCACAGGGATTTTAGGGTTTCAATTGCGTGTAAAGTTTGACAAGTATGACGTTGCACCCTTCCAGAAGATGGACCAGCGACGATGTGGAGATCGACGCACCTCACACATATTTCACTCCCACGGCTCCTCCGAGAATTTGACATTCCTCCAACCAGCTCTGATACCACTTGTTAGAATTGCAAATGCAGAAAACACAATGCACATATGATAACTAACAATCATACAGATAAGAAACACAGAGATTTCACGTGGTTCACCCAAACGTTGGGCTATGTCCACCAAGCATAGGCATCGGTTGTATTATTATTGAGATCATGGAGATTACATCCGATTGGCAAGTTCTCACTCTGTCTCTCACACTCAGTCATTCTACCTCTATGAACTTACATGAATTTATACATTCACACAAGAAATTGATTATTAAATGCAATCCCCATCCATATTCCAACTTGGTCTAATTGGTTGTAACCAACAAAAAATAATAGGATCCAAATTCCTCCTTAGAAAAATTCGTTGTCACCAAATCCCAACATAGGTAAGGGGGATTTTTGGAGAATCACCAGATCTAGTGAATTCCAAAGTAAGTTTCCTCTTAGCTTCATATATATATATATATATAAATTGTAGATTTAAGTCAACATTTGAAATGGAATTTTGGATAGGTTTCGGGTTTTATTTGGAATGGGATTTGAAATAACATGGAATTTGGAATGGCATGGTATTTGGGTTTTGTTTGGATATATATAAAAAGGATGGGTTTAAGCATCACCTCTTCCTTCTTTCTCTCCATCTCCCTCTTTCTCTCCTTCCATTCCTTATCCTTCTTCTCCTCTCCCTCTTCCACTCCTATTTTCCACCCTTCTTGCTCTACCCTTCCCATTTTTCTTTCCCCCATTTCTCTCCCTGCTTCAACTTTTTCTTCCCTCCTCCACTCTCTCTTCCTCATTTTCTTTTCCCTCTCCATCCCTCTCTTCATTTTATCTTCTTCTCTTTCTCTTGGCATGCCAAGGTAAAATAACCCAAGGAGATTATTATTATTTATTATTAATCATAAATTGATTATTTTTTTCTATCCCTAAAAATAAACCATAATTCACTAAGGTAATTATTTATACCAAATGGAGCCCCACACCCTAGAAGATGAGGGTGGAGCTAATTCTCCTGCAAAAGTTGACGAGCCAAGATATTGAAACCATAGAGACCTTTAAGATTTAGAGGTTTAATATGCAAAGTATGATGAAAATCCTATGATAACTAGGGAAGAGTTTGAGAAACTAGGGGACATAGGTCTCATGCAATATTATTGTGCCTACCAACTAATATGTACAAAAATCCAATAATATCTAGCTTGAATAATCGCTATTGTTAATCCAATACTAGAAGATTGATTAAAACTATGACTCTCCAATCTATGGTATCTACCATTGAGAAGGATTATGCTTCTATGTATACTTCTAACTTAATGATCTAGGCTAGTTATAAATGAAGTTCATATCCCTACCAACTAATAAGCACAAAAATGACTCTATTCAAACTTTATAGTAGCCCCATTAGAGAAGGCAGTTGAACAAATGAAAAAACCTCCACTAACCCTAAGCCTAATAGGAAACACTTTGTCAGAACCTTACGTTCAACGTAGGCTAAAATCCCACTATGGAGATAGAGGCCACAGACATTGACAAAGGAGATCTTGGTGCTGCAAATTTATTTTTCACCTTATAAAAATTGAATGCAATGAGATTTCTAATAGTGCAATGAAAAATATTTCTATGGATACCTCAATGCGTCTTGTTCTCCTAGACTTTCTAATCTCTTTTTGGTTTCATTTTAATTTACCTTTGTATTATTCTCCACTAATAATTATGCTAGAAGATGTGTCACATACTATGGTAATTTGTAATGATCCAAATTCTTAAAATATCATAACAGAACAAAATTACACACCATGTACAAAATGTGAGCATGGAGCACAACTCCAAGATAAATAAGTTACACAATAACCCCTTAAAGAATAGGAGAAACTCCTCCACATAACCAAATACATTTATCCATCACAATTTACATCACTCTGATAATGAATACATGATCTATATATATACCTATTCACACTTGCACATGAGGCCCCTTCACTATTTTTCCAACCCTATTACATATGTATTTACACATTACATGTACATTTAGGTCCATATATGCCCCCCCTTCGGGTCATATCATATACATTTAACCCTATAAATGCTCCCCTTGGGTCATAACATAGTACCCTCCTTCGAAACGATTTGTCCTCAAAGATTTGTGATTAAAGGTTTCACATGTGATGAAACCATGTAATATGATTTACTTATGTTTGTGGTTTATTATTTCCATTCATGATGATCCATCCATCCAAAATCAATTATTTTTTGTCTTAATCCTTGTTGGCTAGTTGTTGCATAATTTTCTTTCCTTTGATTCCATGTATTGTTGTTGAAGCTTCTTTAAATTGTAGTGGTTGTTGGTCTCTGATAATAAATTGTTGAAGAGTGGTTTTGTGATGCCTTGTTCCATGAATATTGACAAGTATTCCATCTTTTTCCTTGATAATGTTTATATCAACCTTCTTGTCTTCCTTGAAATATTTTCTGGTAATGAGGGTGACGATATGGTTTCACATTTGATGGTTTTTCTTCACTCTATACACCCATTTCATCTATCTTCTTTTAATAGACAAGGGCATCCTCGATCATCTTTTCTTGGTCTTTGATTAATCTAACCTTGAAGATAATACCATCATATTTTGCATGTACATCCTCTAGATGGAGTTCAACTTCTTCAAGTATCTTTCGGTGACCTTCTTGAATGTTGTCTGTTTTTGTCCTTTTGAAGCTGCAATGTCACCCCATTTATCAAATTTTGACATCCTTCTTCAATTCTGGATTGCAATTTCAATTTTACCTTACCATTATTTATGGATTCCTCAACCTTCTTGCAAATTTCCTCTTCAAGTATTTTGGTAGATTCTTCATCCAAGATCCTTGTTTCTTCTTGATTTTGACCATGCTTATTTTCTTCTGTCAATTTCTTAAACTCATCCAATAGTTTTTTTTATTATTATTATGGTTTCATAATATACATACCTTTTCATCTTTGTTTTTCAATTCTTCTCTTGAATCATCCTTTTCCCACTTTTCTCTACTACTCTTTTCTTTCTTTAGGTTCTTAACCTATTTAATGAGTGATTCATTAAGGGATTGCATCTTGGCAAACTCATCATCATTCTTAATAATATATTTTATTAGTTCTTCATTCTCATTTTTCAATTTGGAGACCTTTTCTTTTGCTTCTTTTAACTCACATTGAATTGTACACATTGCCTCTATTTTTGTATCCTTAATCGATTTATCTGAGAAGAGTTTTTCAAATTCTTCCCATGTGAGGTTCCATCCAGTATCCTTATCTATACTCATCCACGACTTTCAAGATTCACCAAAAATATAAAATCTCTCTGTTGAATACTTCCTATCATATTCCTTTACTAACCTCAACCATTCCATAGGATTCATTATTTCTTTATCTTCATCTCTTGCAAATTTAGGTATTGTTATTTTCTTAACTAAGGTCTAACTACAATCCTCAAATTACAACCTCAATATATTAAAGATAATGATCTCAAATAGTTATAATCCTTGTTCCCATATATTATTCTATGTTTTCTCTTTCCAATGGCTTTTGAATTAGATCAATTGGACAACCCAATCAAACATTATGATAGTTTTAAGCGAACATATATTTGAAACCCTGATTTGGATTATGTCCTCCTATACGACCTTCCTTATGATGTATTTATGAAATTTTGTCCCCTATGAATCTAAAATTACAACCTGTAGTACTATGAAATTTCTTCTCTACAATTCCGTAGGTCTAACCAAAATTGGGTGTGCCAAATGAAAATTGTGGTAACTTTCCAAAACCTTGCTGAATTTTGGCATATTCTGGAGAGCGAACTTGTAAAGCATGCCACACACCCAATATTTGATATCCGATTCTGAAACTCACAAAATAAATTACACAAACTGTAATATTTCCAATTCAATTGGTCTCACTCAATTTGGATCATATATGAATATTTTATGATAGTTTTTCCTAGAACACCTATTTGAGACTAGTTACAGGACTAGTCAAAAACTTTATCTTCCACATGGTATATCTATGAAAGTACGATGACCTAGAAACTAAAATTTGTACCACCAGTACCTTGATATGTCTTCTAACCATCCTACGGGTTTCACATTCTGAAGTGGCCCTGAAAAAATTTATAGTGAAAATTCCAAGATCACTTGCTTGTAGAAGAAAAACCCTTAGATCGATGTTGTGATAGAAAATGTAATGATCCAAATGCTTAAAATATCATAACATAATAGAAGTACACACCATGTATATAATGTGAGTGTGTAGCACAACTCCAAGATAAATAAGTTACACAATAACCCCTTAAAGAATAGGAGAAACTCCTCCACCTAACCAAATACATTTATCCATCACAATTCACATCACTCAAATAAGGAATACATGATCTCTATATATACCTAATCACACTTGCACATAAGGCCCCTTTACTATTAGGTTGACCCTATTAAATAATTCATATATCCCCCCCCCTTGGGGTCATATCATATACATTTAACCCTATATATATACCCCCCTTGGGTCATATCATAACTGGATACCACACTATGACTTCTTTATACTAAAATACAATTCACACAAACTAAGCTACCAGAAAGAGTGGAATGAGTTCAATTTAATGGCTACTTTGACACCCACATTTTTAACGATTTCGCTTCACTGGAAGTAATGTAAGTGTAGTGTTGATGCTATATGTTTTTACCTTTTTATCATACATTCTTTTCCATCATTGATGGCATAAGAACAACTTAATGGATACAAAAAGATCTCGTAGATTAGTGGTCAAATTTAAATCCTTTATAGGCATCTTAATGAATTGTACTTTACCCAAAACCCCAATTGTAATTGTTAAGATAGAGCTCTTTTTAGATTATTACCGATATATAATAAATTTATCATTAAGGAAAGTTATATGTGAGTTGTGATTAGCACTCAAATTTCACCTTCACTTTGAATGTTGCTATAATATTTAAACTTTTTTAATATTTTAAAGGTGGTGATCAATGCTTGCATCTTAAATGTTTTTATCATTAATCCAATACTAGTTAGCAAATTTTAACGCTACCACTCTCCAATTTGTGGTGGTTACCATTGAGATTCTTGTGCTTCCATGTATACATTTAGTTAATTATTTAGGCTAGTCTTCAATGTGATCCTTAATCCTACCAACCAATAAGCACACTATTATAGTGGTGGTTAGCATGGATAATCATGACCATTGATCCAATAGTAGCTAAATTGGATTATTATTTTCTATGCAATATTTCTTAATGTGGAACAAATTCCCACATAGGGACATGGCACTATAATAACTTGCATGAGTAAAAACCATAGGTAGGCATGGGTAGACAAGATACCAAAACCATAAACAATGTTACTATCAAATTGAAGGAGGACATGATCACATTAACTCAAATATTTACACCAAAGTTTCATTGACTCTAGTTGAGTTTGGTTTAATTTAGTAACATTTATTATCTTTCGTTGAAAAAAGATT
>SNQJ01S0015891.1:126098-138382 GCA_010110895.2 Picea sitchensis | reverse complement strand
TTATAATTAGAATATTCTTCACAGTTACAATATTTCAACAGAGATCAATGGCTAAGATTTAATTCACTAATTCTAATAACTTTAGCATTTCATTAAATTAAACCCAACTAATTAATAAAAGAACTTTACTTTAATAATTACATTAATTAAAGTAAATTGCTAAGGTAGAAGGATTTCGACGACTTCCACACATCTAGGCACTTAGACCAGTGCAAAAGTACCTATCCAATGCTACAAACGTCAACATATTAAACAATTCTATTTAGACATTTTCAATTTAACCTACCAATTCATTATCAATTCAACAATTTATTAATGATAACAAGGGTGCCATGTATCTCATGCCTTTTAGTATTTACCTTACTATATTTCGTAGGGTGCCATGATTTTCATGCCCTTCAAGTACCCAAGTTTTCTTGATGGGGAGATGGTGCAACAATGGAGACACTCTTAACTCATCTTCATTTCTCTTTGTTGAGAGACTAATGGTCACTAAGGAATAAGGTCTTCACCTAATTGTGCACCCCTCAACTAATCCTCATGAGTGACTGAATCTGTGACCTACTCTCATGACAAAATGCAACCTCAAAGTAAAAGTGTCCCTAAATTTTCAAATCATGCCAAAAAATGAGTACTAGTTATAGGTGTAAATAGGGATGTTGCTCCACCTCTACAGATAGCACTCGGTATAACTCCATACAAACCATACCTATGTGTGGATCAATTGGAAAACATGTGCCCCATGATTACTTACACTACATCAATGCATAAGAAATTTTCATAATCCAAATCAAAATATAACATATTCAAATAACATTTAGTATTTCCTGACTCAATCTTAAGTCCAATAACATGTTCACATAATCACACATCAATGCACACATGTGGTTTCCTATAACACTAGGAAAAACATCAATATTATATGAAATCAATGTATCCATATTTTCATTTAGAAATATCCAAATCATAAATATCAATATCATTTATTATATCAAATTAATGCATAAATAATTAATCTAATGCCTCATATAAATTTATAATTTAACCATTCAATATAATGACGTAATATTGAAACATAATGACATAATATTGAAACATAATGACATAATACTGACATATAATGACATATTACTAAAACATGAAAAACATCATCATACATTCCAATGATGCATGTAATGCAAAACAATATGCAATTGGTCCTTTTTTTTTTCTAAACCTCAAAAGGTCCTACATAACATGGCAACAACTTCACTCCTTTCTCGAACTTAATCGAACTCTTTTGCAACCTTACCTGCAAGAATATTTTATCCCCAACTTCATAACTTTGATCAACTCTATGTGCATCTGTGTAACTTTTATGTATGTCTTGTGCTTCCTTTAATTGTTTTCATAAATTTTACCATTTCTTGAATTACTTATGGTCCAACCAGAACTACATCATCTAGTCTATCCCAAATAAGAGGTGTTCTACACAGTCTTTCATACAAGAATTTGAATGGTGCCATGTTTATTGAACATCGATAACTGTCACTATACACAAATTTGAAAAGCCATAAATATTCATCCAATCACTTTTTTTCATCCATAACATACATCCTCAACATGTATTCCAATATATGATTAATTGTTTCAGTCTATCCATCAGTCTCTGGGTGATATGACATGTTAAAGTTAAGTTGTGTCCCCGATGATTCTTTAAAACTTGTCCAAAAAATTCCTATAAATATTGATCCTCTATCTGAAGTTATATTTTTTAGGATTCCATGTAATCTTACTATCTCATTAGTAAATACCCTTAGGATCTCTGGTGTTTGATAGGTAGTCTTCACTAGAATAAAATGCATACTTTTGGTCAGAGTGTCTACTACGACAAATATTGAGTCATGTCTTCTCAATGTCACTGGTAATCCAACTATGAATTCCATCTAAATAACTTCCCATTTTGATTATGGTATCACATGTGGTTATAGTAATCTTCCTGAATACCAATGTTTAGATTTCACTTGCCGAGACTCAAGAGATATCACTACAAAATATATTATATTATTCTTCATTCCTTTCCAAAATAATAATAGTTTAAGATCTGCATTCATCTTTTTGAATCCTAGATGAGCCATATACATTGTGTTATCACAATAGTTGTCAAAGGGTCACAGGAAATCCAAGTTCGTGGTCTTCACAGAAGCGTCCAAACGCAACATTCAAAAGAAACCCATTTCGGGTTTGAAATACTGAATGGCGAACAGATTCAATTTTCATTTTTAGGATATGAGCGAGAGAAAGACCAGCCATCAGATCAACAATATTAATTCACGGCCATCATATCTCATTGAAGAGAAATCGATGGTGGGGAGTCATTGAGGGGATCATGATGAAAATTAAATTTTCGGCAAGATGTGAGCCCGCAATCTCTCAGGATCGTTGATATTGTTATATCAATAGATCAACGGTGCATATCAATCTCGATATGAATGAGCATCTTCGCATTGTGGGGATCAGAAAGGAAATTAAAGTATCTTCTAGTTGTGAGCCCGTAATTTCTCGTGTCCATTGATATTTCAGCAGGGGACACATGTCAGGCGATCTCGTACTCCAGGAGAAAGAAAGCAGAAGTTGAGTGAGTAAAGGACTCCCGAAGGATCAAATCCCGAACACCCGAAGTAAATATCAGTCGTCAAAATCAAGAGGCCACGCGTCACCAGATCTCTCACTTTGGGAATTCGACACTTCAGAGAATTGCGCAAGCAAGCAAGAGAAAAAGGCTCGAAGCCCGAACTCCCGAAGTAAATCTCGGTCATCCAAAACAAGAGGACACACGGCACCAGGTCTCACACTTTGGGAATTCGACACTTCAAATAATTGCACGAGCAAGCAGGAGAATCTCCTGAAGCCCAAACTCCCGAAGTGAATCTCGATTATCCAAAACAAGAGAACGCATGGAGGCAGATCTCGTACTTCAGAGAATTGCACAAGCAAGCAGGGGAAAAAGGCCCGAAGCCCGAACTCCCAAAATAAATATTGGTCATCCAAAACAAGAGGACACGCGATGCCAAATCTCACACTTCAAGAATTCGACACTTTGGAGGATTGTAAGAGCTATGCATTGAAAAGGCCGAAAGCCCAAACTCTCGAAGTAATTGTGAGGTGTTTATCTTCGCAACAGGAAGCATGGTCCATCCAACAGCGGTGCATGGAAACAAAAGAGGGGCTTTCCAAGATCGCAGATCGTGACCATATCGACTAACACGATTCATTGCAGGGACGAAACATGGTTGAACGATAAAATTCTTGAGCGGTCCCACAATTGAAACCATGGTATAACAAAAGATCTATGTGGCGGAAGGTGGTGTATTGCGGGATAAAAAGTGGTGTGAATCCAAACTGCCTTTGATGGCCCCACAATCACATTCTGATATAAAGACAAATCCGAGAGCAGTGCGTGGCAGCCCACTAGGTGTTAAGCCTCATCGTGATCCTGATGAAAGATCACTTAATGAAAAAGGAGTGGTGGTTGAAACCTAGACACACTCCATAAATAGAAGGCATGGAGGATCTGGCCGTGGAGACAAAATTGTCAACTTGAGGTACCATGATGGACGTTTTTTCCTGCAGGCCCATGTTGAGCTGAGTTTGCGTTTGAAAGGAGGATACACACACAATCTGACAGAAGAAGGCGCAGACGGAAGGCTTTGAATGGAATGGCCAGATCACACTCCTGGTAGTTGTGGACTGATCTGAGTATAAATTGATCAGTTCAATATTTTGTTATGGTCGTCAACTGGTTGAGCAGGGCTCCCTATTTTGTAATATTTGAGGCCAGAGTTGTTCTCTGGTTATGTATATGATTTGAGACTTTTGCATTAATAGAAGTCAATTCCTTTCATATTCTTGTGTAAATTGTGCTAAAACACTCGGGCATGGAGGATCCAGTCAGGGTTGTAGTTGTATTATAATGTAGGTTTGACTATAATGTTGTTGTGACCTATTCCAGTACTTTTTCTTTGTTATCTTATTTCCCCTTATGCTGAAATGTTTGGGCATGGAGGATCCAGTCGAGCTATTGTAGTTGCATGATAATGGAGGTTTGATTATTATGCAGTTGTGATATATTTTAGTATATGAAACTTATGTTCAAGAGTGCTCTTGTGCCTGAGTTTTTCTTCACCAAGCTTCTTGAAAGTTGGATGCTCATGGCAGACTTGTCCACCTTTCTCACTGAGTCTTCATTCTTCTCACCTTTAATCTTAAACCACTGACTGAAGTTAATGAGGACCTCATTTCTCTATGCATTTCTTGTCCAGTTTCTGTTTTAAAACATTCTTGTACTAAGTTTTGTCCATTTTACCTCCATTCATAAAACCAACATCCACCAAACATTTTGATGGGTACTGGGCTTATCCTCTTGCAATATGAGGGTGACTCTTAGTGATAACATTCATGGCATCGTTTTCGAGTAACAAATTGAAGACATTTCCCTAGGATTAAATGACAAAGAAATTATGATTCTAAAGGTGCATCAGAAATCAGTAACTTGAAGATTGCAACTTGCACCTGGCGACTCCACTGTTTCAGTTGTGGCTCCCAAAGGTTGACACATGAGGTCTAATCCATATCTACCTCTGTAAAACACTTGAAGCTTACCCAGAGAATATTATCAAGAAAGGAAAGCTTTCTCAAGAAGGCTTTTAGTTGTTGTTCCATATTGAAAATCTCCTTGGGAAGAACGACATTGCAGTGATCTAGTTTTAGATGGTCAACTAGAGATGGATATATTATTTTGACTTCTTATCTTTCACCATGGCGACTCCATTGTTCGAAAATATATTGGCGACTCCACTAGTTTGAAATGGAAAATATTTTAGCTCAGAGGTATGCTTTCTGTGATTTTTCAAAGATAGTTGGTTTCCCTAACCCAAATCCTAGTAGATATGAATGGGAAAGTGTTACACATGAAATTTGCACACCTAGGTACCTCGCCCTAAGTGTCGTAAAGTGTCATATAAGTGTCTCATACACCTTGTCACCATGGAATAACCTATGTCACAATACCTAGTCAATGTGTAGGAGGGATATATTACATGAAGGCCAAAATACCAAGTACACATGAATTGTTATTAATATTCATGGAAAATAAATTGATTAAGTGTGAGAACCAAGTGCGCATGAAGTATTATTATTATTCATGAAAATGAAAGTAATTACGTGTGAGAATCCACCTCACATTTGGTTTCCTATTTTTTAGGGAAGGTGGAGAATCTCATGGATGGTTGAAATATTTCCTCAAAATCCTTGAGAGATATTTCCTCCCCAAAATCCTTAAGAGATATTTTCTCCCTAAATATCTTAGAGATCCCTTTCTTAGTGGATCTGATGAGAGATCCTCTCCATGGTGGTTAAGCCTCCAAATCCTATATAATGAGGGCTTTCCATGGAAGAGAAGGATATGGAGATTGAGAATTACAACAAACTTATGATCCCATAAGTGAGATGCCATTGAAGCATAATCAGTGTAGATTACTTGAGCAAAGGGGTTGGACAAGGAGAGCTGGAAGAAGTTGTTGCACCTTCATCAGAGGATTGTAAGTACTCTTCATTTGTTCTCATTAATATATATACATGCTTGGCCTATTTCTTTCAAGTTTATGTTTTTTTCCACATGAACTTGTCTTCAGTAGATAGATATGTATTTGGGCTAATCTCAGTAGAATACAAAGCTCATTGTATCTTTGTTTTTTCTACAGGACCTATCGAGGAGCTTGGGATTGAAGCTCAACTTGGACTTTGCGAGGACAAACGCCATTTAAAAAGGTACACTTTTATTCTTCCTCTTCATACATTAGCTTAATTAGATCTAAAAGGATGTCAGTGACCAATGATAGCATCCTTTCTGTCTTGGTTTTAGGGGTCTAGATACCAAGAGGCAATCCGCTTGTCTGCAGGAGGATTCACCTGTAACAAAAAGTAGCCTTCCTAAATTTCGAGCAGAAGAGTGGGAGGAACCAACTGAACACTTGCTACATTTTAATGATTTTATTCATCAGCTTCATATCATACATGAGGATGTTCAGATTAAGATTTTTAGGTATTCATTGGAGGGGATTGCTCGTGATTGGTGTAGATATCTCCCAGTTGCAAGTATCATCTCCTTGACAGGATTTCATGTAGCTTTCAATTCCTTTTGTAAAGAAAAATTTCTAGCTGAACGTCTTTTTGAGGAATGTTTTAATGATTTTTCTTTGCTCCATAAAGATTCTACTAGTCATGAAATCCCAATTTGTGATGAAGCATTTATTGTAGAAGAAAACATTTACCATGAAGATCATGAGGTGTTGAATGATATTCATTATGATAGAAATAACACAAAAGCATCTAACATCATATCAGATGTGTCTATTGTTTTAAATATTCATAAAGATCAACATATCTCTTTTGAATATTTTGATGATGAAGAGCAAGTGTATTCTGCAGTAGATATTTCTCCTAACTGTGAAGCTGAGATAGATGATAATCTAGTTAAAAGAACTCGGGAAGATTTCTCTATGTTTTTTCCTAGCTTTTCAAATTTGAAGTCATATGTTGTTTGTTGGTCTTATGGAGAAAATGCAGAGGATATTCCTATCCTTGAAGCAGATATTTTGGGAAACCCTACTTATGATGAAGAAGTTGTTTCAAATGTTTACCAAAAACAACCAATTTTTTATGAAATCCCAGCGAAGATGACGAAGAGCAAAGTTTTTTCATGGCTTCTTTGGAAACTCGTAGCATGGTTCCTGTATATGATGATTATGAATCTGATCCTTGGGATGGCCATGAAGGAGAAAAGGAAGAGCTAAATGTGCAACTTTTCTCCTGTCCAACACTCATAAATGAGAAAATATCACCTGGGATTAGCCAACCTGCATCAATCCTTTATCTACATGTACACTTTGACAACATCAAACAATAGGTGAGAAATAATGAAGTAAAGGAGGTAATTTCTTACCAATTTAGCATGCCTTATTACAAATTTTATGACCCTGTGGAGTTATATATGGAGTTGAGTTTTTCAAAAGCATTGGAGCCTACAAAATTATTCATCTTATCATCATTTGGGGGTATTGTTAGTGTTCCAAAACATTTTTTCATTATGTTTTCATACTTCCCTTACCTTTTGTGGATCATTTGCAGTGAAAAGAAGAATTATATTACTAAACAGTTTGGGTGGCTATGGTGGAAGTTTGCTTTCACCTAGCACATTGTAAAAAGTCAATTAGTCTAGGATTGTACATAAATAAGCTCCTTCTAGAGCATGTGTGTCTGTTTTATTTTGTAAGTAGAGTAGTGTACATGTCATCATGTTGCCTTTAGCAAATGTATATGAGCTTGACTCCATAACCCAACAACTACGGCACTGGAATTGCATATTCTTGGCAGCTCGCAGGGAGCATGCCCTCCCTTGTGGAGCCATATGTTATCACATATAGCTTTCAAAGGGTCACAGGACGACCAAGTTCGTGGTCTGCATAGAAGTGTCCAAACGCAGCATTCAAAAGAAACCCATTTCAGGTTAGAAATACTAACAGGTGAACAAATTCAATTTCCATCCGTAGGATTTGAGCGAGAGAAAGACCAGCCGTCAGATCAACAAGATTAAGTCACGACCGTTAGATCTCATCAGAGAGAAATCGATGGTGGGGATTCATTGCAGGGATCAAGATGCAAATTAAATTTTCGGCAAGTTGTGAGCCCGCAATCGCTCAGGATTATTGATCTTGCTAGATCAACATTTCAATTATGCATATCGATCTTTCTATGAAAGAGCATCTTCGCATTGTGGGGATCAGAAAGGAAATTAAAGTATCTGCTAGTTGTGAGCTCGCAATCGCTCGTGGCCATTGATGTTTCAACAAGGGACACATGTAAGGCGATATCATACTCTGGGATAAATAAAGTAGAAGTTGAGTGAGTAAAGGACTCCCGAAGGCCCAAAGCCCGAACTCCTGAAGTAAATCTCGGTTGTCCAAATCAAGAGGCCACGTGTGACTAGATCTCTCACTTTGGGAATTCGGTACTTCGGAGAATTGCGCGATCAATCAGGAGAAAAAGGCCCGAATCACAAACTCCCAAAGTAAATCTCGGTCGTCCAAAACAAGAGGACACACGGCACTAGATATCACACTTCGAGAATTCATCACTTCAGAGAAATGCGCGAGAAAGCAGGAGAATATCCCGAAGCCCGAACTCTCGAAGTGAATCTCGACCGTCCAAAACAAGAGAATGCGTGGAGGCATATCTCGCACTTCGGATAATTACACAATAAAGCAGGGGAAAAAGGCTCGAAGCCCGAACTCCCAAAATAAATCTCAATCATCCAAAACAAGAGGACACACGGCGCTAGATCTCACACTTCAGGAATTTGTCACTTCAGAGGATTGTAAGAGCTATGCATTGAAAATGCCCTAAGCCCGAACTCCCGAAGTAATTTTGAGTCATGGATGTTCACAATAGGAAGAAGGTTCCATCCAAGAGTGGCATGTGGCAACAAAAGCAGGGATTTCCCAGATCGCATATCGTGACCAGATCGATGACCACGCTTCATTGTGGGGACGAAACATGCTCGAACGATAAAATTATTGAGTAGTCTCGCAATTGAAACCATGGTATAACAAAAGAGCTACGTGGAGGAAGGTGGTGGAGTGCGGGCTCAAAAGTATTGTGAATCCAAATTTCCTTTGATGGCCCTGCAATCACGTGCTTATATAGCGATAAATATGAGAGCAATGTGTGGCAGCCCCCTAGGCGGTAAGCCTCATCCTGATCCCGGTGAGAGATCAGTTAATGAAAAAGGAGTGGTGGTTGAAACCTCAACTCACTCCATAAATAGAAGGCATGGAGCATCTGGTCATGGAGACAGAACTGTCATCCCGAGGTTGTAATGTCCCTTTCCAAATAGGAGCTCCAGAGAGGAGGCTTAATGGTCTAAACCACCCCGTTAGACTAAAGCCAGGGCCAAAGAGGGGTGAACAAGGTTACTAGAGGTAACTCTAGTCACAAGTGTTATATTTGGAAAGTGGCATTGAGCTAAAAAGGGTTAAAAGTGCTTTTAAGTCATTATGAGCTAAAAATAGAAGTCAAAAATGAATTAGGGTTTCAATAGTGATTTAGGGTTTTGGAAGTCAACAGTGAATTAAGGTTTCAACATGATTTAGGGTTTTGGAAAGCTATAAAGGAAGGGTCAGCAACCTAATTCATTATTATGCAGATTATGACTTGTCATTGAGGAGAAGAGGCGCATCTCAGGAGAGATAGTTCAGTGGATTCCAGGAAGAAGACACTAGTGGCTGATTTCGGTGTTGAGAGACACACCCTAGTCACCAGGAAGATCATTCAGGTATTCCATCATTCTTAAACAATAGTTGCACAGTGTTCAACAACAAGGGCGCATTCATCCAGAGTGAGGGTGCAACTTCTGAGAGGGTTTTTAGTCGACTTATCCCATCCAGGGAGAATTCTGAGATTTACCTCTGACCCATTTGAGAGGAGGGCAAGGCACATCTTTTTCCTAGATCCTCTTCAGATTTCGATGGAGGAATCAACTGGGACCCATTTTCCATACTTGGACGTGCGACACTTTTGGCGGGAAAAATTGGGGTTCCAGAGCGAGCATCAAATGAGATTCAGGGAAACCCTTTCGACCCATTTCCCAGTAGACCAAGGCAGTCGTTTTGCCAGAAGAAGAGAGGTGCATTCCCCCAGGGGTATCCATCTGGGGTCCAGATTCATCAGCAGAGGGGTCTGACAGATACCAGTACTGAGGACTAGAGCAGGGCACATCATTTGGGACAGTTTCTAGGCCATTCTGAGAAGTATAGCTCCCAGAGCGAACTTTCCAGACTTCCAGCAATTACCATCAGAGCTACCATAGTCCCAGCGCATCCATTGATTCTGCAGTGCTCCCATATTATGGGTATTATCTTTATCGCATTTATTATTTGTATGATCATTTATATGTTGTAAACCATTGATCCTACACACACATTAGCAGTGTTTGCTAGACTAGCCAAGTCAGGAACATTACAGTGGTATCAGAGCTTTAGTCCTGCCAGCTTGTGACTAAAGACAATCAGTGCAACAGAAGACCCAGAGGTTCGTGAACATGTAGGTGATGAATATGTCACTTACAGTAGGCATAAGGAAAGAAGGCATAGGCTTGATTTTCCCCTTTTCCTCCTAGCTTAGAGGAAGAGTAATAGGCACACAGAGAAGCAAAGAGAAGGGTAGAGCATGAGGCTGAGTACGAGGTAGAGAGAATTCTAGGAGATAGATATGAGCAACCATAGGGCAGTGGCAAGGCCCCCGTAGATCCAGAGACAACTTTCATGCAGGTTATCAATGATATGTTAACTAGTCAATGGACCATGTCTCGGTCCTTGGCACAGGTGGTTGATATATTGTCTAGAGTGGGCACCCGAGACACACAAGTCTCGCATGCAGCACAGGGGAACTCAGGAGTAGGAAGTAGACCCCAGTCACCCTCTCACACATACACCTCTGGGAGTAGGATTCCAAAACCCTTGTTTCCCAGTTTCCAGAGGGCATCCCCAGCAGCAGCACTGTTGTTGGGGAAAAACACCCTACGGACTAGCAAATAGAGTTCAGACTTTGCATGCAGATATGACTAAATAGAAATTACTTTCTACCTTCATCCCTAGATTTAAATCCCCTTTTCTTAGCAAATGCATGGAAAGATCAACCTACCTCTTTACTGGCGTTTGATGTCGATCCTCCGTTGTGCTTGATTACTTGTTCACAATGCTCCTTCCAAAGCTGACCTGCATTCAAGACGAGCAACAACTATGCATGCATACTACTTATATACTAACGGGTTATAAATCAAACATAAACTAATAAAACCATAAAATTTTCATGAATTGGGATGGGAAAAACATTCTCTTTATTACTTAAAATGAGTCAACTTACAAAAGCTGAGACCGGCCATCGCTCCTTGAACCTGATCCTAGGCTCCTCTTCTTTTGTCCTTCAACTGCTTTGCTTTAAATCTCCTTTGGCATTAGGAAAGGCTAAAGGGTTGGGACAATGGAATACGTAAATGGGCAGAGTTTCTTTGCTATATTCTTCCTTCCTCCAAATGGTACCTCTACCCCCTCTTTTATAGGCTAGAAGGATCTAGGTATTTGGACGAACCCTCGGCCATGCATGGCCGGGAGTTTCAGTTAAATCACCCATAGCTTTTTGTTCCATCGGAAACTTTCCTTTTTTCATGCTTTTGTCGGTACACACAGGTTGTTTTGGGTCAGCCAGCGTATACATGCGTGCAGTAATGAGTTAGGGCACATGGGCCTTTATTCAAGAGGATTTTTAAAGAGTTGTTCAACAGTGTTTTGGCAAAGAAAGGATATGAGTTGGCCTGATGCCAGGTAAGCATGTGTGGTGAAATTTAAGGTTATAACAGATGCCCCCTAATGTGTGAGGTCAGAAGAGCATCTGATGGCCGAAATACATTACCAATCTTTACTGATGTGCCGAACGATTAAGCCCAAGGATCAGGAACTGGGAGGTGTCGTCTGCAAAATAACAAATGTCTCACCGAGGCGGGCATACCCATGCTCGGATAAAAATAGAACCATGGCTATCAATCAAATACACTGTAGATCCCATAAGGCATAACACGAGCTCCCACCAGGGTAACGGGGAGATTAGGAACAACGCACTAGGGTTTCTGCAGCTGCCCGGCGCCACGAGGGATTCGGATACAGCCCCATTGGGGGCTCATGGCGCACAAGGAGGGAGGGCCAGCAGGCGCCTCTTACAACCGGGTCACGGCTAATGGAAATGTAGCAGCGGATCTAAAATGGTCGGCCTTTGAGCCGTCGCCCGACCTGAGATCAAAACTGATGGAGGAAAGCACCTTCAACAATCGTGACATGGACATCGACCCAGCAAAAGAGACCCGACCATCTGCCTCTTCTTCAAAGGCTCCTTGGTTACCTGGTAAGTGCATTCCACAAGCACCACATGCTCCAAAATACGTTATAAGCTCACCAAGAATAGAAGAACAGAAGCAGTACATGAGGGATTACGCCCTAGTTGGGAAATTTCTGGGGCTTTGGCCTACCGAGCGAGATCTGATTAAATGGATCCAGTACTGGTGGAAGCCAAAAGGACACTATGAACTGCAACTGGGTTCTAAAGGGTTTTTTACAATCATTTTTCATAACCTTGAGGATCGTAACCGGATCTTCGATGGGGGGCCGTATTTTTTCAATTCTGCTGGTCTCTTCCTG